>MU159516.1:88900-117206 GCA_015888305.1 Antheraea pernyi | reverse complement strand
GATCACCGCCGTCCATAGACACTTGCAACATCAGGGGAGTCGCAAGTGCGTTGCCAGCCTGTGTTGGGGGGGAGAAAGGGTTAGGGGAAGGAAGGGAAGGTGGGTCTCCAGCGCTCTCACTGACCGAACGAAACGCAACAATGCAAGCATTGTTACTTCACGTCGGTTTTCTATGAGATAGTGGTAGTACCCCGGACGAGCCGACCCATTCATGCTGAAACCAGTAATAACTTCGACGTGGCTCTACCATATTAAATAAACTAATTAGTTTTTGCGTGAGAGAGTAACAAACATCCATTCAAACTCACAAACTTTCTCGTTTATAATTACGACTGAGAATCTGTTTACAAAATGTATATAAAGATCTTGTTTAGGAATGTAGTATTGTCTTTTTTGTTATATTATAATTTCGATAACTCTTCAAAGCACAAACAAGCAGACGTCACACTAATAAGTCAGGAGCATTCGGAACGCACCTGTCGCCTCCAATCCTTAACTAGTGATGCACCTCTCTCATAAATCCCCGAGATAAAATAAGATTCAGATCACTTTCTGACTATTAGACTTAATTATAAAGTGGTTAAGTATGAAAATTGTATGTGGCTGGATTGGGATTGTTTTTAATTAATACAAATAGAGTTAGATTTTATAACAAAGTCTTTAAACACATTACCTATTTGCCGGATAGTATGTTAAAGCACCATGTCAAGCGGGTTTTAATGTCCAAAGGGTGTTATAGGGTGGATCAATGTGTGAGCGATGGTGGCATCTGGAAATGACGTCAATCTCTGTGCATCCAACAAAACCAAATGTAACTATCAATCTTTATAAAAATATAAAAAATGATTACTCACAGGTATCCTTAAAAGATAGTAATAAATCATCAGTGACTTTTACATAAGCATCTATACACTAATTATGTGGGGCGCGTCCGCGAGATTGAAAAAAATGCACTTTTAATAATAAATATTTAATATCAAAGAATACACTTTTACTTATATTAACTTTAACATTAAAAGGTAACTATTGTTCGAGGTATGAACTAATAGCTACGTACTAAACCTAGAAGAAGTCACTACCGTTCGAAGTCTGAACCGAGAGTGTCTAACCTAATCTAGAACCTAACCTAAGAGATGTGACTACCGCTCGAAGTCTGAACGAATAGTGGCTTTAACTCTAATTCAATGCATGAGGTGAGCCTCACGATCCCAGGGTGGTGACGAGGTTCCAATTCCCCGTACTTGTCGCCTCATGTCGCGTGATGTGCAGGTGGCCGATGTGTCGCAATGGTTACAAGTAAACGGTGAATATTATGTCGCAACTTGGCTGTTACCGTGTGGTATGATGGTATAACAAACTGACAATTTTCAATTTTTTTTATAATACGTAATAGAGAACAGATAAAAAATTAGAAATAATAGTAGTATAAACTTTTTCCATAGGAAAACAAAATAAACTTCGAAAATGTTTGCGATAGAAACTTACCACGTTACCATGGCAACGTATATAATATTAACGCTAACGAAATCTTTATTTGAACAATTTTGTTTTATGATTATGAAGACTAAGAAGATAATAATGATGGATAAAATAGGCTATAGACTTCCTCGATAAATGAGTTATTTAAAACCGAAAGATTTTCTCAAATCGGGCTGGTAGTTCCTGAGATCATCGCGTTCAACCAAACAAACAAAGAAACTCTTCAGCCTTATATATTAGTATATAGATTATACTGGCTGAGAAGTTTAGTCGGTAGCAATATTTATGGAGGATACTCTGCACTCGATTCTCGTTCTAAATCAATTATACAATAGCAGTATTATTACAAAAAAGTTTAATACGTATTGCAAACTTCCTTTAAAAAAGTTTGGGTACTTTCGTATTAAATGCACCACGCTCGGTGCATCTATTCAATACGCATTTAACTTTTTTGTAATAACACGGTAGGTGCTTAATATTTGACCTAATGTGGTATACCTAATCGGTATAACCTTCAAGGTGGTAGAGCCACGCTGTAGCTATTACTAGTTTCAGCATGAATGGGTCGGTTCGTCCGGGGTAATACCACCCTCTCATAGAACACCGACGTGAAGTAACAGTGCTTACATTGTTGCGTTTCGTTCGGTCAGTGAGAGCGCCGGAGCCCACTTCCTTTCCCCTTTCTCCTTTCCCTACCCCTCCTCCATACACAGGCTGTCAACGCACTTGCGACTCTCCTGGTGTTGCTAGTGTCTATGGACGGTGGTGATCACTTAACATCAGGTGACCCACCTGTTCGTTTGACTCCTTTTGACATAAAAAAAAACAAAATCTAGAAAAATACAAAAATTATACGCAATCCTCTATGCGTCTATGTTAAAGCACAGTGTCAATGACCGTCGGATGATTTCACTTTCACTTGAAATACAAAAGGTTTTATTATCGAAGCTTACAGCTTTCGGCACCGATCATTCCACCTAGGTTTATTACGTTTGTGTTTATACTTTTGAAAGTCTTAGAACAAATTTTAACTTAGGTTCTCTTTGTTCTTTATTAGTATTGGTTTTGATATTATTACTTTATATGTTAAATGTTGCCATAAACTATCACCTCTTAGAATATTGTAGGCGACTAACTTAACACCTGGTATTATTAATCGAACTGTTGACCGTTGTATTGTCCAATTTTGTAAATAAATAAATAAGAATTCAGTATTTGAACATCATTGGACGACTATAAAAAAATATTCTACATTTATTGATGCACAAATTTAATGAAATCTTTCACTGTATAAACTTACCAGGATAAACCAAAGCGCAGATATCCATTAACACGGTCCTCATCGCGACTGAACCATTGCAATAGTCCAAATTATCTAAGCAAAAGCTCATGATGCCTTGCTGGGTGTAGGCATCGACATGTTTCCACGGTGACCATTTCTTGCATATGGCCTGTAGAGCCTCGAGGAGTCCTTGCTGATGGAAGAAATGTTAAATAATATTAAAGATTAATCCAAAACCTAATTACAAAGCAGTCATACATATACAAGGCAGGCATAATACATCAAATCTTTATATACAGGGTTTATTGGTAATTTGACGAATTCCCGGACCGGTTTGGACAGATAGTTATTATTTTAATATTGATAAATATAACCAATGTTTAATCCTTTTTACAAATCAGAAAAGAATGCGATTTAAAATGTTTTTTTTTTAAGTGAAACTTCTTTAGGCGCATGAGGGTAAAATTTTTACAGATGTGACGTCACGCAGATTTTTCATCTATTTTTTTTTTTGTTTTCTTTTTTTTCTATTTTTCTAAAGTTTTAGATTTGTATAAATATAAACAAGACTTATAAATTAGTTCGCCAAAGAAGTTTCACTTCTGAAATGTGTACTTTGTACACGCACACTTTTTTTTAAATAAATTTTTAATACATTTTTGGCTTATTTCGAAAAAAGGTAAAAGAACATGGTAACTCAAAAATGGTTCACTTTTGCATAATGCAATAGCGGGGTTAAAATTATTACAAATAGTCACCGCTATCACCTCCTAACGGGAATACGTCGAGTTACCAATAACCCTGTATATAATTCTTCTGTCCTTGTGCGTGTGACTGAATTCCTCCTAAACGGCTGGGCAGATTTTGATGAAATTTTTTATGTGCATTCAGTGTGGACCCGGTAGGTGGCGCTGAGGTTGATTTTAAAGATTTTTTTTTATTATCAAGGTAAGACAATGTCTGCCGGGACCGATAGTAATATATAATCTTATAGCAACGGTCAATAGAACAACAAATCGCTACTCCGTTTTTAACAAATTGAAGCTATGACCACATGTCAATAGAACTATTTGGTATGAAACACAAGAAACACAAAAAATATTTCAACTATTTCGATATACAAACTATCAAAATTACTGACATCTGAAATACATGATATTATCGACATGCATCGGCATACTCGATATATAAATTATCGATATCTTTCACATATAGTATAAACGTTCAACAATATACAATTATTTGGTATTTAGATATACACATTATCAACGTTTTCCATACACAAATTGTCAATATTTTCGAAATGCAAATAATCATTGTTCTTAGGATGTCAATTATCAATAGTTTCGACATAAAATTTGTCGAAATTTTCGATATGTAAACATATCGAAACAATAAATAGTTTATCAAATTAACCAAATTAAATAAAACATATGAATATGTGTGCTACCTAGAGTTGTATTGGAAGTCGGTGCCAACCAAACCGAAAATCATATCATCTATAAAAATTTTGTTTGGTACCGACTTCCAGTACATCTCTAGGTAGCACACATATTCATATGTTTTATTTAATTTGGTTAATTTGATAAACTATTTATTTTCCGCTTTTTAGTGCCTTATGGGTTTTTGATTGATATTGAAGTCGGTTAATACTTTTTTTTGAAAATTTACTTTATTTTTCTATTTTTAGTGTACATAAGTATATTTTACTAGCAGAGCCCGCGAACTCCGTCCCACCTTAAATATATTAAAATATGCGCATTTTTGCGGTATGGTATCTATCGGTATGGTATGCGATATGGTTTCAATTGGTTGTACAATAAGTAACGTTTGGTACGAACGCAACCTTTTCAGTAATCCGCGATAGTTTCTACCACCAACTCGGCTATCATCGCTTCACACATTATACACCTTAAGTAATGTAATTACAATGCTTGCGTCATGTTGCAAAACAGCAACGAACATAAGCACAATAGGCTCCTAAGAATTGAAGAGTTTTTTTTATAATATTGGTGGCAAACGAACATACGGGTCACCTGATGGTAAGTGATCACGGCCGCCCATGGACAATTGCGACACGAGAGGAAACACAGATGCGTTGCCGGCGCTTAAGAAAGGAGTAGGCTCGTTTCTTGAAAGTTTACTTACTTTGTCACGGATCCCATAATCAGAACCTAACCAAACTCTCATCAAACTACCCTTAAAGTACATCCTTTTCAATAAAAAATGAATCATCGAAATCGGTTAGCGTAATATTGAGTTATTCGTCTATTTGTCGTGTACATACTTAATGCAAATTTAAAACTTATTCGGTTTTGCACTGGATGCCGTTGTCGAAACTATACCAAATTGAAATGGGACCACACTGGAAGTACCAGCTTTCAAATAAAAAAAGAATAATCAAAATCGGTTCACCCAGTCCAAAGTTATGAGGTAAGAAACATAAAAAAAAACAATACAGACGAATTGATAACCTCCTCCTTTTTTTGAAGTCGGTTAAAAATCAAATCCATCCCGCTATTATCACTGTTCTGTGACATTTATACCTTATTAATTGTCCTGCCTTGATAATCAAAAAAATCCTAAAAGTTAACCTCAGTACCACCTACCGGGTCCACACTGAATGCACATAAAAAATTTCATCAAAATCTGTCCAGCCGTTTAGGAGGAATTCAGTTACATACACACGGACAGAAGAATTATATACAAGGTTATTCGTAATTCGACGTATTCCCGTTAGGAGGTGATAGCGGTGACTAATTGTTATAATTACAATCCTACTGAAGATGGTTTCCTCATTTCTCTTCGCAATCACTCTAATACCCCTGAATAAAACTCTACTCGGAATCATCGCGGCACGCTTTAACCTTTAAATAAAGGATATTGGAAAAGTTTGGGAGGATGACGTCATTACTCGAACGATTCGACAAACTTCGAGGCTGGTTATTTTGAGAACTTTATTGTATTACGCACCCACGGTCGAATCCGTTAAGCAATACCACTATTAGTAAGGCTAAGTTGAAATAACTTACTGAGTAATTCTTACAGTTGCTAGCCATTAACCTTCCAAAGATGTCACCGACGACGATTCTCAGGTTATCTTGTCGCGTCGTGTCTCCTCTCTTCAGCTCCTCGGGCAGGTCGTTGTAGAAGTAAATGTTCCGGACCAGGTCGAGGGCCAGTCGGGGTTGCTCGAAAGAGATCTCTTTACTCTGCCTTCTGGATAATTCCATCACCATAGTGGTAGGAGAATGGCGTTTCGATGGGTATATCTTTGGTATTATGCTGTTTGGATAAAAGTAAGTGAATAACGTTACGATCTATATAAAACAGCGAATGATTGTTTTAAATAATAATACACGTTTTGTTTGAATATCATTATTAGAAAAAGATCAAGTATCTTAGGTGTAAACAAAAAAAAAAAAATACAGTAGAACCTCGATAAGTTAAACCTTGATAAGGTAAAAACCCCTATAACTTCAAAAAATAATCTGTCCCCTTCCCCTCAGAGTCTAAAACCTCTATTAATTAAAATATGCACCCTCGATAACTTAAACTACTAATTACAGTATTAGCCCTGAGTTACTTAGAGACATTTTTCGATGAGCTCTGTATCATAAACTGTCTCCCAATGAGTCATTTGGAAGGAATGTACAAAACAAAAAGTTTCGCGAAATTTATTGATTGCATGTGTTTACAAGTTAAACTGTTAACAAATATAATAAGTGTACAATCGTCTATTGTCTCTTTGAAATCCGTAAAAGCTGTATTTGCGCTGGTTAGGACAGCGGCTTACTTGGATGATTAGCTGTTAATCACTGTCCAGGAAATTGTGCTGTGTGATGAAAGTCACCTAAGTAAAATGAGTTCAAAACGAAAATTAACAACACTAACACACGCTGATAAATTAGAAGCGATAAAAGCGGTGAAAATGGATTAAAAAGGAGAGACGATGGGGCTCAGTTTGGAATACATTAAAGTACATTATCACTTATAATTGAAAAAGCAGCTGAACTCTTGATGAAACGAAAATATGGAGAAAGTCTTTTGTGTAAAAGACGAAAAAGCAATGTTTATTTATGTGGTTCAAACAGTGTCCAAACCAAAACATCAGTGTTACAGACCCATAGTGAACCTTTGAGAAACGGTATGATTTGGCCTTTAAGAAAGTGTGCAGCGAAAGTTCGAATGTAACATAAACCCTTGATAAGTTAAAAACTCTTATAACTTAAAATATTTTGTGTTTCCCTTGGATTTTAACTTATCGAGGTTCTACTGTATATTGTAGTTTTTTCGTGATGTGTGCCATAATAATACAGACCTCTAACATTTTATTTACATAGGTTTAGTATTCTGAACCAATCAAATACAAAAGCGCCGTATTTCCACGTTCATTGTAACAAATTCACAAGTGGAATAGAAATCATCATTATATATTATAAAACATAGTCCTTTGTCATGTCTGTTTGTCTGTTCGCGATAAACTCAAAAACTACCCAACGGATTTTCACCAGTAGATAAAGTGATTTAAATTTGAAAGTAGAGGAAGTTATAAGTATATAATTTGTCAAGGTTTATTTTAATAACCAGGGCGTGACAACACTAGTCATTGATATAATTAGTTGATTGAACTAAAAGCACTTACTTTGTATCGGCTGAGTGCCTTAAGCGCTCGCCTTAGTAGTCCGGTGAAGCTGTTAAGACCTTGCATGGCCAATAGCGTAGTCAGTTCGAAAAAAAAAAACTTACTTTGTAATCGTTTCTGCGGCCGCATTCCTTACTTTTTGATACTCATCACCGAGTAAACGTACAAGAGTGTCCATTACGAGTTTGCTCTTTGCATAATAACCCGGATATAGCATGAATAATCTGGAAACATATAGAGCCTATATAGGAAATCCCTTAGTTACGCAAGCAGACCTGCAATCCCCTTTCTCAGTGATAAGTTATAAGTGCACTCTGCTGAATAACGAACGAGGCAATGGCGAAAGCGGGGTGGTAGGGTTCTACAGCCTGACTGGGTCGCAACCACCATGTATATTAAACCGTTATGTTTGACTTTTTTAAATTGTACTAGAGGAAGAGGTATAGGAAAAATAACATTTCATAAGAAAACATCAGAGAAATATATGCGAAATGCGCCATTTTTCCCCAAATCCAAATCACTGGAATCTATGAAACGCAATTACCACATTGTGAATGAGATCACTAACTTTAACTCCATTTTCAAATGCCCCTTATGCTGTCACGATTACCTTTTTTGATTATAATAAAGAAAGAGGCGTGAAAAAAAATGCAATTCCTTAAAATAAAAATAATTACTATATATATATTTTTTTATGTTATAGGAGCCAAACGAACAGACCGGTCATCCGATGGTAAGTGATCACCGGCGTCCATAGACACTAGCAACACCGGGGGACTTACAAGTGCGTTACCGGCCTTTTAAAGAAGTGTACGCTCATTTCTTCAAGGTTTGCAATTCATAATCGTTTGGAAACAACGCCGCTGGGAGTCGATTCCACAGGGTCGAAGTACGAGGCAGAAACGACCTTGAAAACCTCACCGTGGAAGACCTCCACCCATCCAGGATAAATATTTGGGAATAATATGTAAATAAAGCCAATTTGTTCACCAGCTTCTCAATCTTGTAGTACCTAAATCCTAATACTCTAAATCTGACAAGAACAAAACACCATAAGTAGTGCCACTTTATGAAATAAATGGGTGTGAAATTGTATTTCTACAATCAAACTATGTACTAGATCCACCACTTTTAATACCAACCCACCAATGTTGAATTAGAAATTTGCTACCAAGCACGATCCTTTTAATAAATACAGTGTATCCTCTTTATAATATCGTTGGTTATAACGAAAAACTTTCTAAAGTAGAAATTAGTTAAATTTGATTGGTTTACCACAAAACCATTCATTTATTTATTTCCTTATCTCCGTATAACGAAAACTTTTTATAACGGTTGAAATTTGTTATAAAGTGTTCGCATTTTACTATAAATTTAGTCAATCATTAAATTGAGATAAAATATTCATATCAGTCAAACACAAAGTACAACCCAGATATACATTTATTATCCTAGAATAAGGCTTAAGACCACATAGATTTTAATCGGGATAACGAATTAAACGTACTACTTATATATTCTTAATTTTTCGTGATACAGTGATATAAAAATGAAAAGTTTTAAAAATTCTCTCTAACCCGTATTCATTAGAGACTGTAATTAGAAGCAAAATTGTTAAATCCCTTTAACACGTACATTAATATACTTTCATAAAAT
Organism: Antheraea pernyi; assembly: GCA_015888305.1. Taxonomy (NCBI): domain Eukaryota; kingdom Metazoa; phylum Arthropoda; class Insecta; order Lepidoptera; family Saturniidae; genus Antheraea; species Antheraea pernyi. The sequence goes on along the minus strand of MU159516.1, from coordinate 108,144 downwards.
GTCAACCTCGTCGCAGATTTCTACCAACAGTTGACAATTGGCAAGTAATGTTTTTTACAAAAATGTACCAAGAAAATTCTCATTAGAATACTCACTTCTCATAAGGCAGCTTCTCGTAAAGCTTGCACAGGTTCACTCTACACAGCCAATAGTCGTTGGTCTCCAAGTTTACAAGAGAATTTAACACGTCTACCAATAGAGACCAATGCGCACTACCGCATAACGCTGTGGACAAGCTCGTTAGTGCTGAGAGAGTATGGTTCACTGTAGAACGAGCCTCTTCTGATAATCCCTGAAATGTTTTTTTTTTTTACTTTATTGGACTCTTAGCGTTTAACCAAAATATCGCCTGATACTAAATAGCTATTTGGTCTAAACAGGCAAATACGTTACACCTAGGGCAAATTCGCGTTATCCTTTTTCACAAGTCTAACCTAACCTAACCAAAGCGAGACAAAACAGCAACGATTCACCGACCGCGGTGCATTTAATATGAGGCCTTTTTAAAGCCAGGGTTCAATACGTATTTAACTTTTTTGTAATAACACCGAGAAAGACTAGTTCTCAAGTGCCACTGTCGGAACAGACCTATATTAACTTCGCAAGAAACTTTCAACTTTGAAGGATAGCCAGGCGGTGGATTTTTATTACCCTTATGTTTTACCAAAATCGCACCTAATGTTAAATGAAGATTTGATCTAAGCAGATAAACACGTTAAGCCTAGTGTGAGGGCTCAAGTGTAGCTATCGGAACACATAAGCAAGTGCTTGGCGGCAGATTTTCAACTTGAGAGTGGTAGCTAGTCAAACGAACTTAGTAACCCTGGTGTTGCTGGTGTCTATGGACAGCCATGATCACTTACCATCGGGTGACCCGTCTGTTCGTTTGCCTCCTATAATATAAAAAAAAAGGAAAAGCACTATAACCATGCTATAATTTCTTTACGATGTTTACCTTCAACAAAAGGCCATAGGCCATAGCCATAAGCCATAGGCTCATTCGCAAGAATTCAAACCTGTGTCGATTGACACGATGTCCGAACACGCTAACCATTAAGTATAATTGCTTCATTCAACATCGCTTCATCGTCAATCTTTCTACCTAGAGCTATAGATGAAGATGTCTAAACGGTAGGTATGATCGGATCCGCAAGACAGCGTCGGTCGTAGACCGCCCCTCGCGGAAGCCAAATTGTGTGTCGGTCGATCATACCTACCGTTTAGACATCTTCATCTATAGCTCTAGGTAGAAAGATTGACGGACGCTGTCTTGCGGATCAAAGGCCTCTCGGACGAGGCGACTTCCCAGGGTGGAGTGTTACTAGCGGTATCATTGGATATCGCTAATGCCTTCAATACTCTGCCCTGGGAGTGTATTAAACAGGCCTTGAATTATTTCAGAGTTCCTTCGTATCTTAGCGATATTGTTGGATCGTACCTGGAAGGCAGGTGTATAACCTGGACTGGGCAGGACAGCAACTCCTACCAGAAAGAAATAAAATGTGGCGTCCCACAGGGGTCAATCCTTGGACCGCTTCTGTGGAACGTAGGATATGATTGGGTTTTGCGGGGTGCTCTTCTTCCTGGTGCGGCCATGACGTGTTACGCGGATGACACATTGGTGACGGCAAGAGGAGACTCTATTAGAGACGCCGTCCGTTTAGCTAAGGACAGCGTCGCACAAGTGGTAGCCAGAATAAGGCAGTTAGGACTAAAGGTGGCTCTACAAAAAACCCAAGCAATATGCTTTCATGGGGCGCGCGGAGCACCTTCACCTGGTACCCACTTAGTAATTGAGGGGGTTCATATTGAAGTTGCACCCACGATTAAATATCTAGGCCTTGTATTAGACAGCAGGTGGTCGTTCCGCGAACACTTCCGTCAGATGGCACCTAAGGCCATGCGAACAGCATCCGCCTTGTCGGGAATGTTGCCAAACCTTGGTGGTGCTGGTTCCGCTTGTCGCAGCTTGTACATGAATGTGATAAAATCGATCGCACTGTACGGGGCACCTGTATGGCACGAATCTCTATCGACTATCAACCGAGCCGTACTTCGACGGTTGCATAGAATGATGGCAATAAGGGTTATCCGGGGCTATCGCACTGTCGCATATGAAGCAGCGTGCCTACTTTCGAGTTCTTGCCCATGGGAATTGGTGGCCCACTATCAGGCCGAACTCCACGCGTGGTGTTCAGCAAGGACTGCACAAGGAGAGGTTATCGCTCCTTGGGAAAGGAAAACGCGTAAAACAATCATACGCGAAATGATGATGCAAACATGGCGAGAGGCATTAATTACGCCCACCGCAGGTCTTAGAGCCATTGAGGCGATACGCCCCGTCTTCAACGAATGGGTCGACAGGAGTCACGGTTCACTAACCTTTAGATTGGTGCAGGTACTTACCGGGCATGGTTGCTTCGGCAAGTACCTGCACCAGATAGTCGGCAAAGAACCGACAACTCAGTGTCATCATTGTGACGAACCACTCGACACTGCTCAACACACTCTAGAAGCGTGTCCAGCTTGGGCAGAAGAACGTTCGGCACTCACGACTACTATCAGAGGAGATCTATCTCTCCCAGCCACTGTTCGAGCTATGGTAGCCGATGAAACAGCATGGAGCGCTGCTGTCTCTTTCTGTGAAAGGGTTATATTCCAGAAAGAAGAAGCTGAAAGAGCCAGAGAAAGGGACCCAGGGGCAGCACGGACACGCTGTCGCGGATACGGACGTGGAAGAAGAGGTGGAGGTCGTGAGAGAGCTAGTGAAAGGGACGCAGCAGCGCCTGCCATCCGTCGTCGCGGCGCGAGGCGTCGCAGGCGAGGTGGAGGCGACTTCCACCAGAGGCCGCCCTGAGGGAACCTCCCATGTAGGCTACGTAGGTGTGGGGGGGAGTAGGTTAAGGAAACCTCTGGCTTGCCTACTTACCGCGTAAGTAGGCAAGACCAGGGGTTAGGCGGGCGTAGGGACTGTGTAGGTAGGTAGGATTGGTAGGGTTAGGGTGTAGGTAGGGCGGGGGGAATGGGGGGGGTGCTGGACAGGTAACCTCTGGCTTGCCTACCTACGTAGTGGCTAGGCAAGTCCAGGGGATTGGCAGGCGTAGGGCTTGAGTGAGGTAGGGTAGGGTTAGGATCGAGGGATGGGAGGGGGTTGCGTAGGATAGCGTAGGCCGGAGGGGATCTTAGGGGGGCTCAGGCGGAGGAGGAGTAAACCTCAATAAAAAATCAGTTGCGGGTCGGTGGCGGAGCGGCTTAGCCTCTCCGCTGCTTGCCGAACTCAGGGAGAAAGGGGCGGGGGCCCCGGACTCCCATTGCACGGGTTCGGCGGGCTGGGAGGCAGTCTCACAACCGGGCTGCCTCAGTCGGGTGTGGCGTGGGAAACGCCTGCCGCCAGGGGGTGTTGCGGAGCTTGCTAACGCAACCCCGGGACACTCCCATAGTGCGGCGGTGGTTGTCGTGGAGTTTTAGCCGGTTAAAGTCGCCGTATGGCACCACCCCTGCGTGGCATCACAATGGCTGGTGGTCGGTTCAAGTCAGGCTCTCCCCCGAGGGCCTGACAGTCCATGATGGATTTTCTCTCCACGTATATAAAATCCTAATATTGAAATTATCTTGCTAAGCAGACACATGTTGTGTTCCGACAACTTGGAAGTCAACTTTCATTCTTGGCTAAGCGTGTCGCCATAATCAGCCAACTATTCAGTTGATAAACGTCCACTGCTGGCTAAAAATCTCCCAAAAAATTGAAACAACGACCAGTACTGAGTTCGTCGCATCTGTTAATTTGCGAAACATTCACCAATCCGTCCGTTCAACTTGTCTTTTTTATGATAGCAAGTGACCCGATCGTAAGCATAGTGTAACTTATAAACAACAGCGATCCCTACGTCTAAAATCCATCTGTAGGTGGCACTGTAATCTCACTCAATAAGCCTACAGCAGTTGAATTTATACTGGCTGATGATAAAACAATATAAACTAAAAGCGAGGCACAGTAACTTATTGATCATATGCATGTTCATCCAACTTGTAGATCCTGATGACGGATGTTAGATCTGTTTGTATAGTGGTCGCAATTTAGTTAGACATAATCACCTAAGTCTTATCACTCTAACCACTTAGAAGCTCTTTAGCTTCATCAGCTATTTCTATATAATAAGTATAATGAGCAATATACTCAGTATTCTCTCACTAAGTCTATCATTTTAAGGCAATCATGTGTATTACCTATGTTCTTCTACAGCCCTAATTACTGATTTGATCACGAAAAGAAACTACATACATCCTAAATTAACACTTTGTGAAATAGTAGTCAGTCTGTAAAACCTAAAAAATGTGACAGATCCTGCTAAAGAACAAATAAAGAAAGCTTCGATATGTCGAGATTCGAGATTAATTAATACATATCCTACCATTTAGTAGTATTCATCGTGGTAGGTTTGCTTTTTCTTCACCGAAAGAAAACTTACCTTCAACATAACTTCAACCAGTTTCTCAACGCTTATATTCTCCCTCACGTCTCTCGGAAGTCCGTTCAAATTCCTCCACCTATTATAATCTCCATGGCACAACCCCAATGCAGCTGTCAAATAATTCCCCATACAGACCCTGACCAACCCTCTCACTTGGGGATCGCTGTGACTTTCCAGCAATACCAGTATCTCCGACAAGTGCTGATACTCGAACTCCTTGTCTACTTCTCTCGTCTCACTCTTTTCCGCATCTTCCGCCATCTCATTCGGTCTATCATCAGTTCGTTTTAGTGGTCTCTTCGCTTTATTTCTGTCGAAATCCTTCAGGTTGTCCAAATTAGTTGTCGATTCGCCGAAATGATCAAACTTCATATCCAAGTCTATGCTTGACGACAAAACGTCTGCACTGGTCGACATTGGATATCCACTAGTTGGATCATTACTGCCTGTCATGTTAGAGTTGGTCGTGAAATTACTATTGGTCATGTTCGGATTAGTGCTGTCTGTGATCGCACTGCCCAATAGTTCGCTTTTTAATCTGGTATCAGTGCTGATGTCTTTTAGACTCTTCTGATCATCGATTTCGCTCTTTTCGGATTCTTTTTGATCCTTTTTCGATGTAGGTTGAGAGGTTTGCTGACTATCGACACTTTTTAGGAGATCCTGACTTAGGGACTCGGAGAAAGAATCTTGGTAACAGACGTTACGTTCGAGTATGTATTCGTTGTTTTCTTGATTGAAATCAATTCCTTCTGATGACCCTGGAATAAATATTTGGTAAGGTTGTGATAAAAACCCGTTAGGATATAAAGGGAGACGGTTAAAGAAAATAATGGCCAGGGTCTTCGTAAGTTCCCCTAAACTCAATAAAATAAAACATCGGGAAATTATCACTCCAATATCCTTATTATATCAAATTCTATCTAAAACATCTACATATAAATAGGCAGAAGTAAACAATATATTCCTCCCTGTTTCTCAAACGATTTTCTTTCTTTTGTTTTAGTTATTGACAAGTTTTAATGTTATCAAAAAAAATTTGGAAATTTCATTCTATTCCTTTATATTGAAAGTTGAAATATAAATGTCGATCACTAAACAATCACTGGTATAATAAAAAAAGTTGATTGCATGTTAATCTGCTGAGAAGGCTCACATGCTAAAATCCATATTGATCAACTATTTATGGTATTGCAAAGATTCTTTATTACGTGTATCAATTGCGTTATAATGCTGTGGCTTAGGTACAGTTGTCTTCTTAATTTATTATTTCCAATACAATAAAATTACCAAATTAAAAAAAATATGTATAAAAAACTTGCTAAAGAATATACGAGTGGTTATTAAAAAGAATCATTTAAATCGGTTATACTCATTAAGTGGAACAATTTCATTGCAATCGCTAGTAGCAAATAAAATTATTTAAATTTTCTTTGGTATTTTCTAGAACCTTACCGGATATATTATGGTTCTTCATGTCGGCATCTTTGTCCAAGTATAAGGTGATCGTTTGGGGATACATTTTTACAACTTCCGTGAGACAATTCAGGGCTGATGATTTCACCGATACTCTTACTGACCTAACATTGAAGAAGACAAACTATTGACATACGTTTAATTACATAGAAAAGTCTGATTAAATGTATTAATGAGTCATTAAATTTATATTAAAGCTAAATTTAAGGCGTCCATAATACTATAAGTTGCTTTTCAAGATCTACAAATGTTGTATATGTAAAATATGAAGGTCATAAAAAAACTAAAAGCCTCATAGATGTCAAAAACTGAACTTCGTTCTCGGTGTATAAAAACTAGAAATCATAAAAAAATTAAACATGTTATATGAACGATTAAAATTGGATTTAACTCATTTTGAAATGTAAACACTCACACACGTTTTAGAAATATATCAATTGATTTGAAAATATGAGGCAACTGAACCCACTTTGCCCCAACCAGTATTAATCTATACTAATATTATAAAGAGGTAAAGTTTGTGACTTTGTGGTGTTGTAAGGAGTAATCTCAGGAACCACTGGTCCGATTTGAATAATTCTTTCAGTGTTATATAGCTCATCGAGAATGGTTATAGGCTGTACATCATCACGCTAAGGCCAATAGGAGCGGAGCAACAATGACAAATGTTTTAAAATCGGGGCTTTTTTTCCTTTTGAGAGCTTCCGCTGCGTCTTAGCCCAAAATAACTATTCCGAGCGTGCGAAGTCGCGGGCAGAAGATATTAACTAATTATATTATCTATAATCTATACTAATATTATAAATAGGTAAAGTTTGTGAGATTGTAGGGGGTAATATCTGGGGAGTCAGAGGAAAATGGTCGAACGAAAACGTTTCTTACGAACGCTGCCTTAATTATGAGATATATATGATTGAGTTGTAGAGAAAAGTTGTAGCTTGATAATGCCTATTACCGCCCAACGAAGTGGGCACGGGTCGGCTAGTGATAAATAGAGTTTGTAAGAAAGAAATCTGAAATTACTGCACCAATGCTGAAATCTCTCTCACTGATAGGAAGATAGGATAGTAGAAGATACTCCTTATTTTTAATGCGGATAAGGATTTGATAAAACCTATAGCGTACATAAACTGCAGGCTGTAAATGATCTTAAACAAAAATGCAAAACATGAGTTTTTGGAGGGATCTTGGAATGTCATGTAGTGCTTTTTATATTTTATCCATAATCTTGTATTATTTGGCTGTATATTTTGTAAAATTAATAGTGTTTACGTAATATACTTTGGTTATTGTGCACTGGATTGGATGGGAATTAATAGCACGAAGCATGAATTCCTAGATGCGACAAAAACTCCCTAGAAAGTTCTAATAAGAGGGCCACCGTCTTGTTAGAATATTGAAATGATCAAAAGACACTTCTAAAATCATTACCTACTCGACAAAGAGAGTAATAATCTACTAAAACATTGGTTGCCAAAAATAAAACATATACCGTGTTATTACAAAAAAGTTAAATACGTATTAAATACTTGGTTTAAAAAAGTTTCTTAATAAATGCACCGCACTCTCCCGAGGCAAGTTCGCGTTATCCCTTTTTCGCAAGTCTAACCTAACGTAACAAAAGCGAGACAAAAGAGCAAGATGGCGAACATTCAGCGACAGCGGTGCATTTAATACGAGATCTTTTTAAAGCCAGGGTTCAATACGTATTTAACTTTTTTTGTAATAACACCGAGAAAATCTTTATATTAATTCTACTAGTGTGAACATTACAGCTAATTCCTATATATTTCAACATCCAAAAACTTTTGCAAAACTATAAAATAGGTTTTAAAATGCACAGAATTAATACAACTCACCTATCAGATATAAGACCACCTTTATTGCCGGTCAGTAGGAATTTTGATGCAATCAACCTTGCACAGTACTTCAAGGGCACATCGTCATCATTCGCTGCACCGATGTTGATCTACGAATCGAGATTTAAAAAATTATAATATTAAATACTTATAAAATTGCTATGGGCATGAAAAAAATCGACACAAATCTAAACTTCAACACTTTGAATACCACTTCATATATGTAAGCTACAATTTCTATCTCTCGTGTGATATTAACTTAATTGATATATTTTCCTTTACTAAGCGTTTCAAATTAGAAGAAACTTATCGAACCCCCATTTTGCTACGAATTTTACATTCGACTGACATAAAAATAATCTACGATCGGAACACTACACGTTATTATTCTATATTATGTCGCATCACCAGACTAAAATTTATAAAATACTAGGTTTTGCTCCCGGCTTCGATTGTTTTAATGTAGACTTAAGTTCACTGTTTATACAAACTTTCATTATGATCAGTTGAGTAGTTAAGTCGGGAAAGGGTAGCAAACAAACAAACAAACACACATCAGCATTTATAACATTAGTAAAAGCAAAGGTTTATAACTTAATTAATTTTTTTTTTATATATCATAGGAGGCAAACGTACAGGTGGGTCACCTGATGTTAAGTGATCACCACCGTCCATAGACACTTGCAACACCAGAAGAGTCACAAGAGCGTTTCCATCCTGTGTTTTGGGAAGGGGGAGTGGGGAAGGGTCGAGGGAGAGGGGAGGTGGGTTATCCGACGCTCGCACTGACCGAACGAAACGCAACAATGCAAGCACTGTTTACTTCCCGTCGGTTTTCTATGAGAGGGTGGTAGTACTGAGGGCGAGCCGACCCATTCATGCTGAAACCAGTAATTATTTCAGCGTGGCTCTACCACCTTAAGGCTTTATGATTACATAGAAGCATAACTAGCAGTAAAATATAACTAACACAAAATGGGCGCCGCTTAGTAATAGCACTATAAACATGTACTAATATTTGCCAAATTATTCTAAAAGAAAATAATTTAATAGATATTAAATTAAAATAGTTTATATTCACTAAATTAAAAAAAAAATCATAATATTTTGATTCTATATGATGTAACAAAACAATTGACATACACAGACGGAGTAGCGGGAATCAGCTAGTCTATACATATAATAAGAACTAGCGGGCCCGGCAAACGTTGTCCCGCCTTGATTATAAAAAAATCCTTGATACATTATATACTAAAACGTTCCTCGTGAATCACTCTATCCATTAGTGAAAACCGCATAAAGATCCGTTAAGTAGTTTTTGAGTTTATCGCGAACAGACAGACAGACAGACGCGGTAGAGGACTTTGTTTTATACTATGTAATGATTATATTATCTATAATCTATACTAATATTATAAATAGGTAAAGTTTGTGAGATTGTAGGGGGTAATATCTGGGGAGTCAGAGGAAAATGGTCGAACGAAAACGTTTCTTACGAACGCTGCCTTAATTATGAGATATATATGATTGAGTTGTAGAGAAAAGTTGTAGCTTGATAATGCCTATTACCGCCCAACGAAGTGGGCACGGGTCGGCTAGTGATAAATAGAGTTTGTAAGAAAGAAATCTGAAATTACTGCACCAATGCTGAAATCTCTCTCACTGATAGGAAGATAGGATAGTAGAAGATACTCCTTATTTTTAATGCGGATAAGGATTTGATAAAACCTATAGCGTACATAAACTGCAGGCTGTAAATGATCTTAAACAAAAATGCAAAACATGAGTTTTTGGAGGGATCTTGGAATGTCATGTAGTGCTTTTTATATTTTATCCATAATCTTGTATTATTTGGCTGTATATTTTGTAAAATTAATAGTGTTTACGTAATATACTTTGGTTATTGTGCACTGGATTGGATGGGAATTAATAGCACGAAGCATGAATTCCTAGATGCGACAAAAACTCCCTAGAAAGTTCTAATAAGAGGGCCACCGTCTTGTTAGAATATTGAAATGATCAAAAGACACTTCTAAAATCATTACCTACTCGACAAAGAGAGTAATAATCTACTAAAACATTGGTTGCCAAAAATAAAACATATACCGTGTTATTACAAAAAAGTTAAATACGTATTAAATACTTGGTTAAAAAAAGTTTCTTAATAAATGCACCGCACTCTCCCGAGGCAAGTTCGCGTTATCCCTTTTTCGCAAGTCTAACCTAACGTAACAAAAGCGAGACAAAAGAGCAAGATGGCGAACATTCAGCGACAGCGGTGCATTTAATACGAGATCTTTTTAAAGCCAGGGTTCAATACGTATTTAACTTTTTTTGTAATAACACCGAGAAAATCTTTATATTAATTCTACTAGTGTGAACATTACAGCTAATTCCTATATATTTCAACATCCAAAAACTTTTGCAAAACTATAAAATAGGTTTTAAAATGCACAGAATTAATACAACTCACCTATCAGATATAAGACCACCTTTATTGCCGGTCAGTAGGAATTTTGATGCAATCAACCTTGCACAGTACTTCAAGGGCACATCGTCATCATTCGCTGCACCGATGTTGATCTACGAATCGAGATTTAAAAAATTATAATATTAAATACTTATAAAATTGCTATGGGCATGAAAAAAATCGACACAAATCTAAACTTCAACACTTTGAATACCACTTCATATATGTAAGCTACAATTTCTATCTCTCGTGTGATATTAACTTAATTGATATATTTTCCTTTACTAAGCGTTTCAAATTAGAAGAAACTTATCGAACCCCCATTTTGCTACGAATTTTACATTCGACTGACATAAAAATAATCTACGATCGGAACACTACACGTTATTATTCTATATTATGTCGCATCACCAGACTAAAATTTATAAAATACTAGGTTTTGCTCCCGGCTTCGATTGTTTTAATGTAGACTTAAGTTCACTGTTTATACAAACTTTCATTATGATCAGTTGAGTAGTTAAGTCGGGAAAGGGTAGCAAACAAACAAACAAACACACATCAGCATTTATAACATTAGTAAAAGCAAAGGTTTATAACTTAATTAATTTTTTTTTTATATATCATAGGAGGCAAACGTACAGGTGGGTCACCTGATGTTAAGTGATCACCACCGTCCATAGACACTTGCAACACCAGAAGAGTCACAAGAGCGTTTCCATCCTGTGTTTTGGGAAGGGGGAGTGGGGAAGGGTCGAGGGAGAGGGGAGGTGGGTTATCCGACGCTCGCACTGACCGAACGAAACGCAACAATGCAAGCACTGTTTACTTCCCGTCGGTTTTCTATGAGAGGGTGGTACTACTCCGGACGAGCCGACCCATTCATGCTGAAACCAGTTATTATTTCAGCGTGCCTCTACCACCTTAAGGCTTTATGATAACATAGAAGCATAACTAGCAGTAAAATATAACTAACACAAAATGGGCGCCGCTTAGTAATAGCACTATAAACATGTACTAATATTTGCCAAATTATTCTAAAAGAAAATAATTTAATAGATATTAAATTAAAATAGTTTATATTCACTAAATTAAAAAAAAAATCATAATATTTTGATTCTATATTTCTGTATGAGTTAAGTTGTCATTAGTTGTTGATTATCTTCTCATTTGGAACGCAAAGTATTTTCATTAAAGTCATTAAATACCTAAGCTTTAACACTGATATATTCTATAGGAAAATCGAACATATAGCCTCGATATTAAAGCAGGTTATAGGTTACCTAACATCATCCTAAGATCCTTAGAAACGGAACAATTATTATTCATATCATAAGCAAGAAAGTACTCCAGTAGATACAAGCGTATGACAACCAAACATACCTTCAAACTGCTATCATTCTGAGGTTGTTCTGCCTGATCGAAGTCCTTCCCATCTGTCTCCTCGTATTCATGCAGTTTTTCTGACAGATCCTTAGTCAGCTGTTCAGTGTTTGGCATCTCATGATCTGTATCGCTCGATGGAGACCCAGGAGTCTAAATAGATTATCAAACCATAACATAAATCATTTTAAAGTTATTTACTGGTCTCTTAACACCCTCAAATTTATGCCAAAACCCTTAAATATGACTAATTATAATGAATCTTATCAAAGAATTTGTTTTATATCATAAGAGGCAAACGAATAGGTGGGCCACCTGATGTTAAAAGATGGCAACCGGCCTTAGACACTTGCAACACCAGGGAAGTCGCAAGTGCGTTGCCAGCCTGAGTTTTGGGGCGAGAAAGAAATGCTGAAACCAGTAATAGCTTCAGCGTGACTCTACCACCTACTAGAAAGGTATTTAATGACTTTAATGAAAATACTTTGCGTTCCAAATGAGAAGATAATCAACAACTAATGACAACTTAACTCATACAGAAATATAGAATCAAAATATTATGATATTTCTGTATGAGTTAAGTTGTCATTAGTTGTTGATTATCTTCTCATTTGGAACGCAAAGTATTTTCATTAAAGTCATTAAATACCTAAGCTTTAACACTGATATATTCTATAGGAAAATCGAACATATAGCCTCGATATTAAAGCAGGTTATAGGTTACCTAACATCGCAGTAAAATATAACTAACACAAAATGGGCGCCGCTTAGTAATAGCACTATAAACATGTACTAATATTTGCCAAATTATTCTAAAAGAAAATAATTTAATAGATATTAAATTAAAATAGTTTATATTCACTAAATTAAAAAAAAAACATAATATTTTGATTCTATATTTCTGTATGAGTTAAGTTGTCATTAGTTGATTGTTGTTGATTATCTTCTCATTTTGAACGCAAAGTATTTTCGTTAAATACCTAAGCTTTAATACTGATATATTCTATAGGAAAATCGAACATATAGCCTCGATATTAAAGCAGGTTATAGGTTACCTAACATCACCTTAAGATCCTTAGAAACGGAACAATTATTATTCATATCATAAGCAAGAAAGTACTCCAGTAGATACAAGCGTATGACAACCAAACATACCTTCAAACTGCTATCATTCTGAGGTTGTTCTGCCTGATCGAAGTCCTTCCCATCTGTCTCCTCGTATTCATGCAGTTTTTCTGACAGATCCTTAGTCAGCTGTTCAGTGTTTGGCATCTCATGATCTGTATCGCTCGATGGAGACCCAGGAGTCTAAATAGATTATCAAACCATAACATAAACCATTTTCAAGTTATTTACTAGTCTCATAACACCCTCAAATTTATGCCAAAAACCCTTAAATATGACTAATTATAATTAATCTTATCAAAGAATTTGTTTTATATCATAGGAGGCAAACGAATATGTGGGTCACCTGATGTTAAGTGAGGGCCACCGTCCATAGACACTTGCGACACCAGGGAAGTCGCAAGTGCGTTGCCAGCCTGAGTTTTGGGGGGAGGGGGAAGGTGAAGGGAGAACGTAACGCAATAATACAAGCACTGTTAGTTGACGTCGGTGTGTCTGTGTGTCGGGTGGTAGTACCAGGGCACAATTATATCTCATCTTCCTCCTTGCTAAATTTTAACACCAATTTTGATTATCATATTTGAATATTTCCTAAAGCATTCAATCCTTAAAACTGAAAATAACAATACTACTTGCTACAATTTAATTGTACGTATGAGTCGTTTGTACAATGAGCTCGCATCCAAGCACATCTCATTAGATATATTTATCTGTCGAACTTTTAAATTCAAAAGGACAATTAAACACATTTATATTCATGAATATTCAAACGTTTAGTAAATTATATTTCAATATTCTTGATTATATTTGGCATTTTGTTTTCCTTTCCAAACGTTAATTTTACTTAGTGGATTCATTTTCACTTTCATTTATTCTTATTCTATGTTTTTTTTTATTTGTCAAAAGTTTCTTAATATTTACTGGTATATAGTTTTTTTTTTTTATATAGTGTAAGTTGGATCAATGTGATAAAGCATTATAGGGTTTAAATCTAGTTTACTCCTTCTTATCGTTGTTATTATATTATTCATCGGATTGTTAACTGTTGCATTATCCATATTTGTAAATAAATAAATCCCAACCAAAACCAATCTTATCAAGATCATCAATAGAACCTCAACTATATTGCTACGGGTCGTATTCGAGTACACATTAATAATCATACTTTTCAAACAGGATCACAGTAACACGAGTAATGCTACTTTGAACGAGATAATATTTCTAAAGTCTATCTTATCAAGTACATGTGCACTGGGTAATATTGTATTTGTAAAATTCATCTTTAAACTACAGCCATAGTCTGTGTTAAAATGTCACGAATCCTTAAGATGCTTAACACACATATAAGTATTTTATTATAGATTTTCAACTTGTATTTGGTATCAACATACTACAGTTGCATGAGGTTAATCCTCATATTATATTCAGGCGCAAAGTAGAATTCGAAATCAATAACAACAACAGAATAATAACGTATTGAACAATTTATTAACCAAAATGTAGGAATAATGCATGAATTAATATGGTAATCTATATATCTAAAAATGTAGTTGGTGATAAGCACCTGTACTGAGAGGTCCTCAACACTCAAGCTCGGTGTGTCCAGACGGAGTACGCTGCCGAGCTGCAACGCTCCACTGAACGACAGCTCCAGCGCTTCACGAGGATCCGTCAATGGACTCGGGACGAAACGGGACGATATAACACTCGATGAACCTGTACGGTTCATACCCCATATATATCGTGAAAAACTGACCCCTATACACTAGGTGGATTTATACCCAAACGCAAACAAATATTGTTATATTCCATCAGCAGTACTTTAGATCCAATGCCTCTCTAGATTTTGCGTGTATGCGATCTTAGACCACATTATGATCGAACACCAGGTGAAATTGTGGTCACTCGCTAAAGTAACAAAGTATATTACATTGGAATTTCTGGCGGGATTTTAGTCTGTCATGTAGTGGATTTAATTCTTTATTCATAATCTTGTGTTATTTGACTCTATTGTGTAAAATTGGTGGTGTTTTATGTAATATAGTTTGTTTATTGTGCATAAGTGAAGTGAATGGAAAATAATACCACGGACCATGAATTCTGAGATGCCACAAAAATTACCTGGAAAGTTGTAACAAGGGAGCCACCATCTTGTTGGAACTACTTACAATGACAGTAATAATCTAAAAGTATATTACATTACAAAATGAGTTGAATTCAATTTTAAACGTCCCTTATATTTAACGCTATTTTTTAACATTTTCAAATTTTGTACGTGTAATATATGCAGATTATTCATAAAAACTAAAAGATTTATAGATGGCAAAATTTGAACTTCGATCTAAGTGTATAACAACTGGAAATCTTAAAAAAGTGCGTGCGTACAAAGTACACATGTCAGAAGTGAAACTTCTTTGGCGAACTAATTTATAAGTCTTGTTTATATTTATACAAATCTAAAACTTAAAAAAAAAAAATTAGATGAAAAATCTGCGTTTACTGCAAATGACGTCACTTCCGTTGCATACCTGCGTGACGGTACATCTGTAAAAATTTTACCCTCATTTTTTTTTTTTATGTCATAGGTGGCAAACGAAGAGGTGGGTCACCTGATGTTAAGTGATCACCACCGTCCATGGACACTAACAACGCCAGAGGAGTTGCTAGTGCGTTGCCACCCTTTGGGGGAAAGGATTAAGGGAGGGAGAGAGAGAGGAACGGGGAGAGGGGAGGGAGAGAAAAATCTCTACCACCATACTACTACTTTCTTCAAGTTTGAGCTCAGTTGCAAGGATTCGAACCTACGTCCATCGACGCGGTATCCGAAGTCTCCGACCAAGCATTCAACTAGGTCGCCATTATTTCATCCAAAAAAAAAACGGTGTGTAATAATAACGTATTGAACAATTTATTAACCAAAATGTAGGAATAATGCATGAATTAATATGGTAATCTATATATCTAAAAATGTAGTTGGTGATAAGCACCTGTACTGAGAGGTCCTCAACACTCAAGCTCGGTGTGTCCAGACGGAGTACGCTGCCGAGCTGCAACGCTCCACTGAACGACAGCTCCAGCGCTTCGCGAGGATCCGTCAATGGACTCGGCACGAAACGTGATGATATAACACTCGATGAACCTGTACGGTTCATACCCTATATATATCGTGACAAACTGACTCTTATACACTAGGTGGATTCCAAACGCAACCACTTATTGTTATGTTCCTATGTACTTTAGAGCCAACACCCCTCTAGGTTTTGCGTGTTTGTGATCTTAGACCATATTATGATCGAACACCAGGTGAAATTGTGGTCACTCGCTAAAGTAACAAAGTATATTGCATTGGAGTTTTTGGCGGGATTTTAGTCTGTCAAGCAGTGGATTTAATTCTTTATTCATAATCTTGTGTTACTTGACTCTATATCGTGTAAAATCGGTGGTGTTTTATGTAATATAGTTTGTTTATTGTGCATAAGTGAAATGAATGGAAAATAATACCACGGCGCATGAATTCTGAGATGCCACAAAAATTCCCTGGAAAGTTGTAACAAGGGAGCCACCGTCTTGTTGGAATATTGACATTGAAATGATCGCGCGACACTAACTTGTAATAATACTAACTACTCGACAATGACAGTAATAATCTAAAAGTGTATTACATTACAAAATGAGTTGAATTCAATTTTAAACGTTAATAATATTTCACGTTACTTTTTTCGAACTAGTCATTAGAGAGTAGTCAGTCATTGACCTAGCAAAGTCTTAACAGCTTCACCGGACTACTAAGGCGAGCGCTTTAAGCACTCAGCTGATTTTCCGTTATTTTTTAACATCTTCAAATTTTGTACGTGTAAAATATGAAGATCATAAAAAAACTAAACTTTAAAGATGGCAAAATTTGAAATTCGTTCTGAATGTATAAAAAATGGAAATCTTTAAAAAAATTAAACACGTTATATAGACAGTCGAGAGACTAGAGTGTTAAATGACGGTGTGTACTAAGATAGTGAACAAATTATACCTAGGGCTCTCACATGCAGCTGGCGTAGCACATCTACAGAAGCTTGGCGAAAGATTATCAAGTTAAGGGTGGTAGCTAGCCAGGTGGATTTAGAAAAATCTCTACCACCATACTACTACTTTCTTCAAGTTTGAGCTCAGTTACAAAGATTCGAACCTACGTCCACCGACGCGGTATCCGAAGTGTCCGACCACGCATTCAACTAGGTCGTCATCGCTTCATTATTTAATAAAAAAAAAGTGTGTATGTACTTATGTACACGCGTTAGAAGTTATACTTCTTTGGCGTAACAAAATAAAAATCTTTTCAATAAATTTATCTTTAACCTTATTCTACGTTTGTAGAAAAAAAGACACTAACAATAGAAAAAAGGTATTTAATACATTGAAAGTTTTAATACAAAGAAATACAAACAACAAATACAAAGAAACAAAATGTTGACTATAGCTAACTTCGGGGTGTAGGCTTTTCGTGGCGGTTTTCTTTACAAAGCAGACGAACACCAAGTTTTATATACACATATAAAACCGATTGCTTCAATATTTATCCCTCAACTAAGCTCTGACAACTAAACCAATTCTAATAAAATTTGACACTGAAATTGATTACATTGCTATACCACGCAAACTCGTAGGGAAATCATCTGACGTGGGAACGAGAAACAATGAGGTTCTAAAATAGGTGTAACAATTATTAATTACCATTAAAGTTTAATGTACACTCAATGAATCGGCCAAGTAAAAGCCAATTACCAATAATTATAAAAAAATGTAACTCACTGATGTTCCTCCTATGACCTTTATCGGAGCGTCGTTCGTCTAAATGTACGGGAACAGGCTGTGTCGCCAATAAAACCTTACTGTATTCTCGTTTAGCTTTCGACAACAACACTGTGAGGCATTCCATAACGCAATTCTGTATGTTGTGATCGTTCGTTTGTTCTATATACACAATACACAGGTAATATAACTGAAAGAGAGAAATAAAGAACACCATAATAATTTATTCATACTAAATTAAGTTTTTTTTTTATGTCATAGGTGGCAAACGAACAGGTGGGTCACCTGATGTTAAGTGATCACCACCGTCCATGGACACTAACAACACCAGAGTGCCATCCTTAGGGGGGCAGGGTTAGGGGAGGGAAAAGGAGAGGAGAGAGGAGAGGGGAGGGGAGGTGGGCCTCCGCCGCTCTCAGTGACCGAACGAAACGCAACAATGCAAGCACTGTTACTTCACGACGGTTTTCTATGAGAGGATGGTAGTACCCCGGGCGAGCCGCCCCATTCATGCTGAAACCAGTAATAGTTTCAGCGTGGCTCTACCACCATGTATAAGTGTGTGAAATCATTCCACACGTGAATGATGTCTAGTCATAGATCTTCAGATCATATATTTTTTAATTATCCCAAAAAATTTCACACTTTTAAAGACACAGAACACAACAAATCTTGAAGTAATAGAGTTGAATTATTGAAGTGTAAACTTCTTTAGGCGCGTTGAGCGGTGTTTTTGGCAGGTGTATATTTATAATTTCGCGTCATGACATGCTACGTAAGCATGACCAGCCGGCTTGAGTCAGACCAGCGACGCATAGTATAGCGGCCTATGTACATGTAATATTGATATTTTGCAGCTCATCATACGTTTGAATGATTAATAGACTTTCGAGAAATGTATATAATTATTGCTCCGAGTGCCAATAGATATGTAAGCCACACTAATGTTAATAATATTAATAGACAAATTATGAAATTTAAATAATTAACAATATAATTAATTTAAGAATTCAAAAGAGAACACGTGTATTTCATTGTTTGGGTTGTCACTTCTGTTGGTAGTCCTTATAACTGCCTCGACTTTTTAATATCCAAAATGGCGATTAACTCAAAGAATATTTAAGGTATTTCCTATTTAAGGTATAGCTCGCTCTATGAATCACTAGTGTCAAATACCCTGTGACCATATTATAATTGTTTCATACTTTATTAAGACCAAGCATACGGGTACATAAATGTCATTGCCGAATGTCGCGAAATTAAGAAGAAAATAATTAAAAGTTGCGTCAGTCATTTTAACGTAATGTGGCTAATTCAGAAGCCGAGGGATAAAACAGGACGAGCCGACCCATTCATGCTGAAACCAGTAATAGTTTCAGCGTGGCTCTACCACCATGTATAAGTATGTGAAATCATTCCACACGTGAATGATGTCTGGTCATAGATCTTCAGATCATATATTCAGGCTGGACATGCACAGGCTGATCCCGAAACGCGACCCGCAGAAGCGAATCACTATGACGGGCTTTTTCGCCATATGCATGGTGGTTGCGACCCAGTCAGGCTGTAGGACCCTACCACCCCGCTTTCGCCATTGCCTCGTTCGTTACTCAGCAGAGTGCACCACGTGCATGTGAGGTTGGCTTGGGTGTCTCAAGT
>MU159516.1:50415-88841 GCA_015888305.1 Antheraea pernyi | reverse complement strand
GGGGGGCAGGGTTAGGGGAGGGAAAAGGAGAGGAGAGAGGAGAGGGGAGGGGAGGTGGGCCTCCGCCGCTCTCAGTGACCGAACGAAACGCAACAATGCAAGCACTGTTACTTCACGACGGTTTTCTATGAGAGGATGGTAGTACCCCGGGCGAGCCGCCCCATTCATGCTGAAACCAGTAATAGTTTCAGCGTGGCTCTACCACCATGTATAAGTGTGTGAAATCATTCCACACGTGAATGATGTCTAGTCATAGATCTTCAGATCATATATTTTTTAATTATCCCAAAAAATTTCACACTTTTAAAGACACAGAACACAACAAATCTTGAAGTAATAGAGTTGAATTATTGAAGTGTAAACTTCTTTAGGCGCGTTGAGCGGTGTTTTTGGCAGGTGTATATTTATAATTTCGCGTCATGACATGCTACGTAAGCATGACCAGCCGGCTTGAGTCAGACCAGCGACGCATAGTATAGCGGCCTATGTACATGTAATATTGATATTTTGCAGCTCATCATACGTTTGAATGATTAATAGACTTTCGAGAAATGTATATAATTATTGCTCCGAGTGCCAATAGATATGTAAGCCACACTAATGTTAATAATATTAATAGACAAATTATGAAATTTAAATAATTAACAATATAATTAATTTAAGAATTCAAAAGAGAACACGTGTATTTCATTGTTTGGGTTGTCACTTCTGTTGGTAGTCCTTATAACTGCCTCGACTTTTTAATATCCAAAATGGCGATTAACTCAAAGAATATTTAAGGTATTTCCTATTTAAGGTATAGCTCGCTCTATGAATCACTAGTGTCAAATACCCTGTGACCATATTATAATTGTTTCATACTTTATTAAGACCAAGCATACGGGTACATAAATGTCATTGCCGAATGTCGCGAAATTAAGAAGAAAATAATTAAAAGTTGCGTCAGTCATTTTAACGTAATGTGGCTAATTCAGAAGCCGAGGGATAAAACAGCGAATTATATTTAATTGAAATATGTCAAAATAATATTGAAATGTAGTGTCAAAAGTTTAAATAAGAACAAAAAACCCTTTATTTCTTTAAGGCAAACAATTTCATTAATATATTTTAAAAAAACATTTTTTTTTCAGCCACGAACCCCTTTTTTTATTGTAGCACGGCAAAATGACCTGCACCTGATGGTAAGCACAGTACAATCCAAAAACAATGGCGACCTCCGAGTGACACACTATCCATCGCCGGTCGCCGCTGTCATGCCGGCCTGCGAAAGGCTGGACATGCACAGGCTGATCCCGAAACGCGACCCGCAGAAGCGAATCACTATGACGGGCTTTTTCGCCATATGCATGGTGGTTGCGACCCAGTCAGGCTGTAGGACCCTACCACCCCGCTTTCGCCATTGCCTCGTTCGTTATTCAGCAGGGTGCACCACGTGCAGGTGAGGTTGGCCGGAGTGGCTCAAGTCTTATGATGTTATTCGACACTCCTTACACCCCAAAACACGTCCCCAGAACACCCTACTAACTTTTATATATAAAAATTACAAGAACACGAATGAGCTACAATTATTGTCTCCAATGTCAAAGGAAAAAAACCTTTACCTCCATGTAATCCTGTGCATTGAACAGATCATTTTCAGTAAACTTATTTAAATCGTTGATCTGGAAAATAGCTTTGATCACACAAAACCATCCCATCACCACAGAATTCTCAGATGTCGTTGGCCATAATTTTTCTACGAAACAAATAAAAAACGGAAGCATGACCGGCCGGCCGGTATTGCGCGGCTTGAGTCAGACTAGCGACGCATAGTATAGCGACCTATGTACATGTTATATTGATATTTTGCAGCTCATCATACGTTTGACTGATTAATAGACTTTCCAGAAATGTATATAATTATTGCTCCGAGCGCCAATAGATATGTAAGCCACACTAATGTTAATAATTTCAATAAACAAATTATGACATTTAAATAGTTCACAATATAATTCATTTAATTATTCAAAAGAGAACACATGTATTTCATTGTTTTGAGTTGTCACTTCTGTCGACTTTTTAACATCCTAAATGGCAATTGACTCAAAGAATATTCAAGGTATTTCCACATAACTCGATCTATGAATCACTAGTGTCAAATACCCTGTGACCATATTATAATTACTTCATATTTTATAAAGAACAAGCATACGGGTACATAAATTTTGGGGTGTAAGGGGTGTCAAGTAACATCATAAGACTTGAGATATTGGGAGGGTAGAGTTAATATACCGTACTCCTTGAACTTGGCCTTTAAGGATTCGTGAGGTCCCATATTGTAAATTGCTCGAACTAAATAGAATATTTATATATGTTTTCCATCTATAAACTGTTTAAAAAGCACCTACATAATAAAAAGTCAAGAAGTACCAACCTTAACCAAAAATAAAGAATCAAACCAAAAACTTTCATTAATACTTTAGAAAATAGTCATCTATTAAACAAATGACTATTTATGTTAGTGCAACATTTCGAAATAGCTGTATCTATTTGAGTAATTATTTTTTGTTTCGTTTGTAATTTACAAAAAAAGGTCTACTCATATTTTGATACTTACACGCACGCACGCACACACACACTCCTATACAATACAGAGACAGAAAATAAGAAAGTCATATTTGCATGGAGAAATCATAACGCTTTTCCCTTACGTGACGATTTTTATCAATCAACTACCGGAAGCTGCGTTAAGGAATTTTATAAAAATAATTTTCAGTAGCAAACTCCGAAGTCACGTTAAGTGTTAAAACAATATAAGAACATATATAATGTTACAAACTAATATACTCATAACTTTAAAATATCAAACATTTAAAACATCTGAGTATAATACGCAGTTAGAACAGATAGATGGCGTTAAAAACAATAACGACGGTTACGTGGGAAGTCCTGCAAAATCATTATTATCCCTTAGAGTATTCATTTTAGACTAATTTAAAACATACTTACCAAATACTAAAGCTAAAATATTAGTGAGCAGAGGTTCTCTGTGTGAACATAGATGTGCGACACACGTTGATATACCGCGTCGGACTGCTGGTTCCGTCGTTTCCACGTGACCCAAGAGTGCTTTAGAGAGTTCTAGAATAGAATAGGAAGAAGGATAAAGACTTATTGTGTACATGTTCATCGTGAAGCGATAATGGTTTAGTTAATAGTGTTTTTGGCCACTATGACCATCGACAATTTCTTGGGAGTTGGAGCTTAAAGGAAACGTCGTGATAAGCCCTCAGCATGGTGGTAATATACTTTCTAAGCCCATCTAATTATCTACCACCATCAACTTGAAAAACTGTCATCAAACACCTGTTGGTGTGTTCGCACACGCACTTGATAGCCAGTTCTCTCTAGATTTAGTGTGTTTACCATCTTACATGTCGCCTTAGATATCATCATTTAATATCA
The DNA here is from genome assembly GCA_015888305.1 of Antheraea pernyi. NCBI lineage: Eukaryota > Metazoa > Arthropoda > Insecta > Lepidoptera > Saturniidae > Antheraea > Antheraea pernyi. Next base: position 85,397 of record MU159516.1, on the reverse strand, counting down.
TATTCAATTGGGATCAAACACTAAAACCCATAAAATATTTAAAAAAATGTATATATCACAATACCTATCATCAACAAGAGGCGTATTATGGAAATAACGTTTAGTAATAAAATTGAAAATTGTATAGGCATACAATGAATTGCATAAAGTCCATATTAAATTAACTAAACTAGAATGCGTTCAGATTAAACACATACTACGTAACATATATTTGCAATACACGCACGCACGCACACACACACTCCTATACAATACAGAGACAGAAAATAAGAAAGTCACATTCACATGGAGAAATCATAACGCTTTTCCCTTACGTGACGATTTTTATTAATCAACTACCGCGAGCTGCGTTAAGGAATTTCATAATTTAATAAAAATAATTTTCAGTAGCAAACTCCGAAGTCACGTTAAGTGTTAAAACAATATAACAACATATATAATGTTACAAACTAATTTGCTTAGAACTTTCAAAATATCAAACATTTAAAACATCTGAGTATAATACGCAGTTAGAACAGATAGATGGCGTTAAAAACAAAAACGACGGTTACGTGGGAAGTCCTGCAAAATCATTATTATAAGGAGAATATTCCTTTTAGACTAATTTAAAACATACTTACCAAATACTAAAGCTAAAATATTAGTGAGCAGAGGTTCTCTGTGTGAACATAGATGTGCGACACACGTTGATATACCGCGTCGGACTGCTGGTTCCGTCGTTTCCACGTGACCCAAGAGTGCTTTAGAGAGTTCTAGAATAGAATAGGAAGAAGGATAAAGACTTATTGTGTACATGTTCATCGTGAAGCGATAATGGTTTAGTTAATAGTGTTTTTGGCCACTATGACCATCGACAATTTCTTGGGAGTTGGAGCTTAAAGGAAACGTCGTGATAAGCCCTCAGCATGGTGGTAATATACTTTCTAAGCCCATCTAATTATCTACCACCATCAACTTGAAAAACTGTCATCAAACACCTGTTGGTGTGTTCGCACACGCACTTGATAGCCAGTTCTCTCTAGATTTAGTGTGTTTACCATCTTACATGTCGCCTTAGATATCATCATTTAATATCATATTCAATTGGGATCAAACACTAAAACCCATAAAATATTTAAAAAAATGTATATATCACAATACCTATCATCAACAAGAGGCGTATTATGGAAATAACGTTTAGTAATAAAATTGAAAATTGTATAGGCATACAATGAATTGCATAAAGTCCATATTAAATTAACTAAACTAGAATGCGTTCAGATTAAACACATACTACGTAACATTTATTTGCAAATGGTGCTTGAATTATAAAACGCAGTTTAGGAGACAACCAATTGCTACTTAAGGCGTAAGTATTAAGACAAACATTAAACAATGGTAAGCATTGTTTATTGTTCTATATTTTATTTTAAAACATTACACACCTTGATTGTTTGTTGTATTGTTTTTTTAGCCTTTTAGTTAAAATAATAATTGTAATTGTTTTGGTTCTTTCTGCGAATTTCTAAACAACACTAGAAATCGAATATTTCATTTGTCAACATACAATCTTGTAAACACACCAAATTATATATCTAAGGGATAATAATGATTTTGCATGACTTCCCACGTAACCGTCGTTATTGTTTTTAACGCCATCTATCTGTTCTAACTGCGTATTATACTCAGATGTTTTAAAAGTTAGAACAGATAGATGGCGTTAAAAACAATAACGACGGTTACGTGGGAAGTCATGCAAAATCATTATTATCCCTTAGAGTATTCATTTTAGATTAATTTAAAACATACTTACCAAATAATATAATGTTACAAACTAATTTGCTTAGAACTTTCAAAATATCAAACATTTAAAACATCTGAGTATAATACGCAGTTAGAACAGATAGATGGCGTTAAAAACAAAAACGACGGTTACGTGGGAAGTCCTGCAAAATCATTATTATAAGGAGAATATTCCTTTTAGACTAATTTAAAACATACTTACCAAATACTAAAGCTAAAATATTAGTGAGCAGAGGTTCTCTGTGTGAACATAGATGTGCGACACACGTTGATATACCGCGTCGGACTGCTGGTTCCGTCGTTTCCACGTGACCCAAGAGTGCTTTAGAGAGTTCTAGAATAGAATAGGAAGAAGGATAAAGACTTATTGTGTACATGTTCATGGTGAAGCGATAATGGTTTAGTTAATAGTGTTTTTGGCCACTATGACCATCGACAATTTCTTGGGAGTTGGAGCTTAAAGGAAACGTCGTGATAAGCCCTCAGCATGGTGGTAATATACTTTCCAATCCCATCAAACTATCTACCACCATCAACGTGAAAAACTGTCATCAAACACCTGTTGGTGTGTTCGCACACGCACTTGATAGCCAGTTCTCTCTAGATTTAGTGTGTTTACCATCTTACATGTCGCCTTAGATATCATCATTTAATATCATATTCAATTGGGATCAAACACTAAAACCCATAAAATATTTAAAAAAATGTATATATCACAATACCTATCATCAGCAAGAGGCGTATTATGGAAATAACGTTTAGTAATAAAATTGAAAATTGTATAGGCATACAATGAATTGCATAAAGTCCATATTAAATTAACTAAACTAGAATGCGTTCAGATTAAACACATACTACGTAACATTTATTTGCAAATGGTGCTTGAATTATAAAACGTAGTTTAGGAGACAACCAATTGCTACTTAAGGCGTAAGTATTAAGACAAACATTAAACAATGGTAAGCATTGTTTATTGTTCTATATTTTATTTTAAAACATTACACACGCTTGATTGTTTGTTGTATTGTTTTGTTAGCCTTTTAGTTAAAAAAAATAATTGTAATTGTTTTGGTTCTTTCTGCGAATTTCTAAACAACACTAGAAATCGAATATTTCATTTGTCAACATACAATCTTGTAAACACACCAAATTATATAAATAAAAAAATATTACACAATAAAACAAACAAAATGTGCGCACATTAAAAATTAAATAAACTTTAAAAACGTTGTCACTTGTAAATCACTATTATATAATATATTATTTCTAATGTAACATTAGTATAAGGAAATCGCTAGAGGCACTAAAAAAATAGCACCTTGCGTATGTGACGAAGTGGCTAAAAAAATCATTCCCTGAAAGACTTGGTACTTAACTAGCCATAAATTAATGCAATCATTGTACATAAACTTAAAAGTAGCAGGTTTACATGTATCGCTCGTGAAATAACCTATGCTACATGCTCATATTAAAATAGCTAACTACAATTTCGTTCAAGTATGAAACACCAGATGTTTAAAGCATGGAATATTCAGTGGCAGACATCACGCAAGGTTAAGGCGAAATTCTATGGCAATATACAGCCAACCATCCCCGCTAAACCCTGGTTTTCCTTGGTTCGTAACGTGGACAAGCGTACGATATCCGTCATCTGCCGAATTCGTTTGTACAATGCATGCACGCCTGTCCATCTGGCAAAAATTAGAGTTCGGGATCACTCACTATGTGAATGTGGTTTAGATGAAGGTAATCTGGACCATATATTCTTTAATTGTCCATATCGGCGCGTGTCACTATATGATATAATCCCCCAGGAGATATCCCATCCCACCCATATGCAATTCCTCCTCTCCCTTTCCTTGACTCCTTTTATTACCCTTATGTGTAAATATATTAATTTGAATAAAATTAAGCTCTAATTAATTGTTGCATTTGACTTACCTGTACTAGAAATATATGTATAGGTATATGGTATTTATTTACTAACTTAGTTGTTTAGGAACTTACTAATCCCAATGGTGTATTTTTCTTTGGGTCTATGTTAGACATAAATGGTGGTGGTTAAAATCAACTTCAAATCTTTTGTTGTTGTATTATCGTTGGAGTTGTTCTCAATATACTTGACACTGGCGGAATTGTGGAATTTTCCACAGAGTCCAAAGACAAAATTAAAAAAAAAAAACATCTAGTGTGGACAGAATTTTCTACCTCTGGGCCACAATTCGTCTTCACTTACACAAAGCTTCTAAAACTTTACTTATCTACTTCAATAGGTATCATTACTATATATTACAAAACAAAGCGCTCTGCCACGTCTGTCTGTCTGTTCGCAATAAACTGAAAAACTAATAAATGGAATTTTCATGCGGTTATCACTGAAAACGTGATTCATGAGGAAGGTTTACATACCTAATAAATATATAATTTCTTTAGGTTTTTTTAAAATATGAGGGCGGAAAAACATCAGCCGGGACCGATAGTTTTGATATAAATTAATTATACTACAAACCAGATATCTCCTCATCAGTTGTATACTCGGACAGCGCGTTCAGCAACCTCGGCAAGTTGTTCTCCAAGGCTTCCACTATAAGCTGAACCTCACTTGTCTGCCGGACAATCTGACTTATCTTCGGGAATAGTGTTTGCGCTTGACTCCTAATCTTCCCAACACCTGGCCGAAGCCAAGAATCGCCCAAACATATACGCGATAGTGCCGCTCTGAACCACCTAAAACGTCACTTCATTTTCTAAACCATAATTTAATATGTTTACCACTGCTATAATAAAATCCTTTGTTCTAATTAGCCTGATAAATCCAGATATGTTAGAAACTTCATATAAGCAAAAAACCAGGATTTGATAATAATCGTTGCAATTAATTTTAATACTTCATACCCTACTGTCATATTAACGGACTTCAGCGAAAATTCGAGTTTTCATAACTAATGCAGCGGAAACATTCTTCATTTCAATGAATTTTTAAATGTAATGTAAAATAGAAAAGATCAAAGTGATTTATCGGGCAGAGTTTGTTTGATAGACTTTGTTAATCTCATTCAGTGATAATACTTTCAGCCTTTAAAACATTTAATTACAGACCAAAAAAAATATGACTTAAGCAATTAGTGTTGGCATTCATCCAACATTATTTTTTATTAGTTTCATTAAAGACATTATTACCCTATATACCGAATGTTTTCTTATTCTAATATTATATGATTTAAGAATGTTTTACACATTTACTAGTTTTTACTGCGGCTTCATTAGCCTTAATTTAGATTTGACTTATCCCTGAAGAAGACTTATCCTAGGGACTACTCATATTTAGTTGTAACAATGGGTGTTGTTTTCGAGACATGGCATTGAGCCAGGACCTTTGTTCTGTGTGTATATTGCTCTAAAAGATATTGCCATAAACTGTTTTAACTGTATCTAATTTTAGATGAAAGATATCATATGTGCTTTTTCATACCCCTGGCAATACATATTCCAAGGCATATCATTAGTTAAAGGGTGATATGTTGACAAAAAAAAAAAAAAACAAGTCCCCATCGCATTTAATATATGCAAAAATGACGCTCAACCACTAAATACTACCACACCACCATAATTGAAAACCAATTGTTAAGATTAATCTATTAGTTACATAATAGTATAAGTTACCTTGCATTTTTTGTATGGTCTATGTGATTCTGCAGTATTGTATTTGTTTTGTGCGAGTGACAAGCGAAACCTCCCACCACAGCTCTGTTCAGAGCTTCATCTCCTACAAGTCGTACCTCTGCCTGGAATATAGACATGCACAAATTAATAATATCATATATTTAATTATACTAGTGGGCGTCCAGTGGTCGACTTTCGACCATAATTCATTGATTTTTTAAAGGGATAAATATTATAATAATAGTTGTATGTTATAATATCATTGTTGAATGTAGAATGAAAAAGGGTAATTGGAACGTAAGAGTAAAACAATACATACAATCGAGCATAGCAACCTCCTTTACAACCTTTTTTGAAGTCCTTTATTGACAGATGTCAAAATGTCTTTTTTATTTACATGTGTGTATATGTTGTGTAAAATTGAAGCAATAGTGTGAGTAATGCATATTTTAATTAATTTAATGTACTTCTAATGCATTTTATATAAAATAAATAGCTTTCTGCACTTCTCCTCCATGTAAACTTTAACTATGCCAAGTTTCACGTTCATCCCTTTGCACAATTCCGTTAAAAAGGGGTACAAAGATTAGGCTTCACATATTAATATATATTATGGTTTAATAGAATACCCATCTTTATTATCTTTCAATAGATTGATTACTCTATTTGTTGCTGTGAAATTCAATTTATGTGGAATAGTACAGCAGCCTTTAATTTAAAACATACTTTGATCTTACTATTATACATACTAACGTGAAGGTGACGAATGCTGATAGAATCAATAACAGACATTCATGGTTGTTTGATGTTTCTAGAACCTAGCATACTTTCCATCAAATACAGTAACTGGCATTTGATTTGACACATTGGGACATAAACCAAGATAACTGGCTAAGTGTAGTATTATATATTATCTTTGTCTCTCTTAGTCATTGCGCTGTGTGACAGAGAGAATACTGTACAAAGCCGAAGTAAACAGATCTTAAATAGACATCTTACTTTTCTCACCAATGTGTGAGATGACATGTTAGAGACTATACTAAGCTATCATTATGCTGAGTTAGTATACAAATTACCCTCATCTAGAACAGAGTAATAGACCTAACTTATATATGGAATTAATAAATAAAAACGCACAGACAAAAAATTGAGTTTTTGTATCTGCTTTTCGCTCTTAGGAAATAAAAACAAGAGTGAAGATATTACATTAATATAATGTATAGAGTTACAGGCTAGACAAGTGTAAATACCTGTGCAATGGGTGCACCTAATTCCCAAGATATGAAATACTTTATACTGACCAATTTCAAAATCTTAATAAATATTATACCAAATCAAAGCTTGTAAGCAAAATTCTATAAATTTACTTATACTCAAACATTAAGTGTCAAATAACATATGAAGGTAACAAGAAAGTTGAAACAAATGTTTAGAAACTTCTAAAAATTAAGATATATTAATTGACTACCTGTAGCCGCAGCTCGGCACGCATTTTTTTTAAATCATATTATATTATAAAAATTTACATTTAATATACATTGTCATTATTATACTTAATATTTTGAGACTATACAAAAAATAAAAGCTTGTCTGTTCTGCAAGAAATTGTATTATGGAACTCTTTACGTAATATGTTTATAATCTAAGATCTTATTAGGAAGACCTCTATATCATTAAAGTTATTAATAACTATAATTTCGAATTGTAAGCAATAAGCTGATAATTGTTTCTAAAATTAAAAAAGAGATGAAATCTTGCTAAATTTCTTGCAGACGAAGTCGCGGGTAACAGTTAGTGTGCAATAGAATAACCTGAATTACTTTTTATAAGAATCGCTATCTACCAGTGAAAGCCCCGTGACAAACGGTGTAACCACTGAAAGCACTGTGGGCGAAGCCACTGTTAACAGCTAGTAAAAATTAAAATAGCTTGAATTACTTTTTATAAGACCAGATATCTGTCAATGAAAGTTTCATGAAGATCGGTCTAACCGTTTTGGAGATAGTACTGCGGGTGAAGTCACGGTTAACACCTAGTATAAACTAAAATTGCTTGTAGTACTTTTTATAAGGTCAAATATCTCTCATCAAAAGTTTCGTGAAGATCGGTCTAATCGGTTTGGATTTAGTACTGCGGGCGAAGGTTAATAGCTAGTGTAATTTAGAGTAGCCTAAAAAGCAAACAAGCCGTCACGAAAAACAGACACCCTGAAGTTAGCTATAGTCAACTTTTTCTATTGTCAGTGCCGTTGTTTCTACAAACGTAGAATAAAGTAAAAGTTAAATTTTTGAAAAGTTTTTTTCACTTGTAGCCAAAGAAGTCTAGCACGAGCTAGAGCATGTCTTTGCACAAGCACATACACACCTAACACACACACTTTTTTTTCTCTACTTATCTATAGACATAGTATTGTACAAACTGTTGAAATTAAACTTAAAAATCACCATGTTGTTAATATACAAAATTACCCATGATTGTTCAGAGGCAACATAATCTCAAAACTTTGATCATTAATATCTCAGTAACTATAACTTTCCGCTGCGGGGAAGTGGTTTAGAGGGGTAGTCAGCTCGTCCCCGCCCCTATCAACCCCCTCAAACCCAATTTCCAGGATGCGAATTTCTAGTGCAGCCCCGATCATTTCATTTTGTTTGTAAAAACTAATCAAATTGTTAAAAAATATAAAGCCTTAAATTTGATGGTATATAATTTAAAGTTGAGGCTATGCTAATTGATTTGAGATAAATAATGTTGAAATTACATCTCAATTTCTGTTATTATGAATGTAGATGTGTGAAGTAATCACTGTTCACATTAGAAAAAAATTAACTCACGCTGTCATTGCTGGCCAAATATAATAATGTAGGTAAGGCAGAATGAAGTAAGTTCGCATAATGACGAGCACAGTTCGGACGATTCCCCAAGGTACCTAGACATCTTCCTAATGTCCCGGCAGCTGTTTGTAGTTCTTGATCCCTACAAATATAGACATGTAAATAAAAAGTTACAAAACAATTTTTTACATGAAACTTGAGTAAACTTACTTCACAACACCTTTACTCGCTTGTAGATATTCCAAAGCTTTTTCAGCTTTCTCTAACACGTTCATGGCTAAAGTTGTTGATCAACCTGAGCGTTGTGGTTTTGAACAATTCCAGTACATCGTATAATTATGTTTTCCCGTACTTCCGTATGAAAATAGGCAAACAAACATACACTTAAGTATTCAACTATGTATCGAAAATCAATCAAATTATCTAAACGATTGACATTGACGTTTTTGACTACTTCAATATATATATATTTTTATTTCTTTCATTTCAATGACTGGCAACCCAGTTAACATCAAAGACTGTTACTGCCGTTTAAACACAATAAATTAATGCGCGTAGGTATGTGACAATAATAGCTTGAGTCTATAGTGTACGATATAAGTATGAAATGTCATAAAATTATCTGACTAGTTCTAAAAGAAGACACAATATTATGAGAACATTGATATACTGTATAATAAATTCGAGATTAGTCCTGAACTTTGACACTGGCTAGTGCTTCTGCGGAGCCAAAACAAGAAAAAGAAGAACTTTCTATTTGACAGATCCACAATCACATTGTAACCAATACAACTGATAACAAATGTCATATTTGCGAGTGTTGGTACGGACCTTATAAAACAAATTACAAATAGGCACGAGAATATGTCCGCTGAAAGTGATCAAGACGTCGACATTATGTACGGGCTGAAAACTGTACTGTCCCAAATTGATGTGGCTGTTGCTAAGCGCAGTAAGGTAATGGCTCTTTATTATTTTAATCACATTTTACGACTATAATTACTCGCAAATGTAATATTACGAGGTTTAATTTATTTAGAACTTGCTTCCGCAATATTAAGTGGAATATTTTACAAGAATTGACTAATTTAAACTGATATGTATGTCATAGGGGAATGATTTTAGTAAACACTTTTTGCGCGATTAATGCCGACAGATTAAATTGTAAAGCTACGTTATTTTATCCTGCTTTATAAGTGTACTATTATCCAGTTAAGGATAAATATTCTACATGAAACTATCTGTGTTAAAAATTAAAAGTTGAATTGATGGTTTTAGATGACACCTTATCAAATGCTTTTGCCTATGATATTTAAAAAAATACACAAGTTCGGAGCTAACTTTACTACTAAAAGAACTTATGCCTTGACTAGCTTTTGTTTGTGACTTCACTCGCATTCATGTAGAGCATATCTATCTATCCCTCACAAACAGCACACTTTGTGGAGGAATGGTAACCTTTTTTAAATCCCTAACAACTCATATGCATAATTTCATGATGATTGGTTGAGCATTTAAGGAGTGAAAGCTTGAAAGAAATAAACCAACTTACTATTTGTTACAATAACATTTTAATTTCTTAAACATTGCTAAAGAGTTTTAACAAATTTAAGTATTTAGGCATTTGTTTAGGGTTTAGGCATTTGTTTAAAAACAAAATTTACTTTTCTCTGGATACATGGAGAGATACAAAGGATGCGTTCATTGAAAGTACAGCCAAAACCGTTTATGGGGATGTGGTTTAGAACAACACAACAGTTATATCGACCCAAAACAAAGGTCCTGACTGAATGTCATATTTCGAAAACATGAACAGTTGTTACAACTATCGGTTTTTACTACTAGACATGAGTAGTCCCTTTGATGTTGTTATAAGGGATTTTGACTATATTACAAAATTATTTTTTGCATGCTGTGTAAGATGTATAATATATTAAAGTTAGCATACTGATAAGAATAAAATAATGAAAATTCAAAAATATATGTTACAGGATCTACCCCAGATTTTTCCAAGATTAGTTGCTGTATCAAAAATAAAACCAGTGGAGTTAATTGTCCAAGCATATGAAGCTGGACAATTACATTTTGGAGAGAATTATATCAATGAACTAGCAGACAAAGCAATTCATCCTTTAATACTAGAGAAATGTAAAGACATAAAATGGCATTTCATTGGGCATTTACAAACAAACAAAATAAATAAGTTACTTGGATCACCCGGGTTGTTTATGGTAGAGACTGTAGATTCTACAAAACTTGCTGATAATTTGAATAAGCAGTGGGTAAAATATAGAAAGGATGAGGAGAAACTGAGGATAATGGTTCAGGTTAACACTAGCGCCGAAGATGGTGAGGATAATTATTAATTATTTTAGTTTTTTTCGTTATAACACAATAATGAGATGACAAATACTGGATAGAATGAACAGAGCAGTTCAAAAACATTTCTTTTTTAACATCTTTTCTGGCAAAAGAATAAGTGGGTCATCTCATGGTAAGTGATCACCACTGTCCATAGACACTAACAACACCAGGGGAGTCGAAAGTGCGTCGCCAGCCTGTGTTTGGGGGAAGGGGTGAAAGGTATCTAGGGAGGAAGTATGGTGGGCCTCCAGCACTGTTGCTTCACGTCGGTTTTCTATGAGAGGGTGTACTACCCTGGGTGAGTTGACTCATTCATACTGAAGCCAGTAATAGCTTCAGTGTGGGTCAACCACGTACAAGAGTGATTGCTCAGATATCTATAATCCATTAATAGTAGTTATTAACAAACCACTTAGCAATTGAATATATATTGACTAAACCTGAAACATGACACATTAAAGGGTGTTGCTTTGATGGATTTATCATGTGTATTTTAGTAGAGTTCAGAGTAGATCCAGTCAGTTAAAAACACTACAACCTTGCTTGATCTCTGATTATACACTGGCTGGTTACACACCTAAGAGTACTAATGCTTATGTTATTGTTGTGATTCTGTACAACATCATCGGCATATCTTATAATACTGCATCATTACATAGTATAAAATGAAATCCTCTACCGTGTTTGTCTGTCTGTTCGCGATAAACTCAAAAAATACTGAACGGATTTTCATGTGGTTTTCACCAGTAGATAAAGTGATTCGTGGGGGAGGTTTTATCATTTGTCAAGATTTTTTTTATAATCAGTGCGGGACGTCTGCCGGGCCCGCTAGTATAGGTATAATATTAAGGTAAAATGAATAAAATGACATTTTTTTTAAATAGTTGAACATACTGTTTAAAATGACAATATATAAATAACAAGTGTCTGTTTTTTATTTCTTATTTAATAAAAAAGGAAAACTATTTCTATAATCCTATTATTCCATAAAGAATAAATATCTTGTTCAAAGCAATAAATAATTTTGGAAGGAATTAAAAAGTACTCAATTTATTTTTGACTAGCTTAATTAAAAAAGGTTATATTTATTTTGTTTTATTGTGTTTGATGCAGAATCCTTCTTTAAAAACTTTTAAATCTGACTTTTTGACTTAGTAAAAAAATTGATAGGGATCTTTTTTGTAGTTCCTTCAATTTCTTCTAAAAATATGTATTATTTTAGAATAATTCAATCTTCTGTACCTACATATAAGAATGTAAATCTAATGCCTCTGCACTTATTACATTTTTAGGAAAAAAAATGTTGCAGGTCTCTTGGAATAAGTCATAAAATATATTTCAATCATTTTTAGAAATGTCTGTTTGTTTGAACACGCATCACCGTTAAGTTCTGTGTTCACAATAAAACCTCGAGGAATATCTTAAAGCATATCCTCGAGTAACATTTAGTATTCGTTTCATGAAAATCGGGTCACTGTATTAAAAGTGATTGTAATTTTAATGAGGATGTCGCTTAAGTACGATAGAAAATTGATAAGTAAATTGACTTAATAAATTTAAATTATTTTATTAGTCACTGATTTTTTAAATTAGGTTCCACACAGACAGAGTCGCAGACAGAGCTAGTATTAAATAATTTAATAACTAATAATATTTACTTTAACTGTTTTAGTTAAAAATGGTATAGACCCATCAGAAGCAACTGATCTTGTGGAACATGTGTTGAAAAATTGCCCAAACTTGGATTTTAATGGTCTAATGACAATAGGACAGTACGACTATGATATATCGAAAGGACCCAATCCAGACTTTTTGTGTTTGGCCAAATGTAGGCAAGAGGTGTGCGAAAAATTAAACTTGGATATCAATAACGTTGAGTTATCTATGGGAATGTCAACTGATTTTGCTCATGCGGTGAGTATTTTAATGTAAATGTCAAATTGTGTACATTACAATGTGATCTCAGTGTCGAGGTCCGAGTAATGCTATTAATGATAGCTTCTAAGTGCATATTTAATACCTGATTCTAGAGTCTGACATACTAATATGAATCATTAATTCCTTTACATCTGAAAATGAGGAATCAAGAAGAAGTGCAACAAGCTAGAATAAAGGCAACGATTGAGAATGGAACTTTTAGTAGTTGCTATTGTTTGACCGAAAGATATTTCTTATTTATTTTTATGGTGGTATTTTGTAGAACAGTTTAAGAAAAAAAGAATACTAATATTGTATAACGAAAAACTTATTATATTTTAGTTTAAAGCGGTCATATTAAAATATTGATAATATCCTGTATTAAAGTTACTTTATTGTTGTTTCAAATAATGTTTTTTTTGTTTCAGATCGAATTAGGCGCTACTACTGTTCGTGTAGGAAGTAACATATTTGGTGCCAGGCCTCCTAAAAATAAGCAGACATAATTTATTTACAATGTTTTATACAAAGGGAGGCATATTCTGGTGAACTAAAATATAAATATTCTTAGTTTTGAAATTTAATATAATGTTTTATTGTGTCATCATCTTTTTTTTATTATATGCAAGACTGTAATAAAATAAAGTAATAATTTATTTTATTGTAACAGATACAACATTTTGTAATATTTAATGTTATTTATTTTGTAAGAGTACATTAAGAAAGTAAATTGGTTTCCGAAATTTATAGTTGTTTTGTTCATTAAAGTATCCTAGTATTACCGTAATAAATTCTTTAGAATTTTATTAAAAACTGCATGCAATATCGGTAATTTAAAATACTTCTTCTTCTTCTTTTTTAAAATGGCAACACAATTTTGCCAATGTCAAGTGAATGGAGGCATAAACAATGGAGGTTGCGCCAGACAATTAAACAATTATCTTTAAATCCAGACCGGGCTATCTTCTCCAGTATACTATTCTTATCTATGGGGCTATCTACAAACAGATACCACAAAGAAAGCACATGTAAACTAAACATACAACATATTGTTAGAATACAGACGTACACAGGAGCATCACACTAAAATCTAAAGTTTAATTTTGTTAGTATTAATAAATTTCGACAGGCATTCTAGAATTAAATGATTATCCGTAACAAGGGTTAAGAGACACATAATGTTAGTAGGACGGGGAATAGAAGGAGGTAGAACATCATAGAGAGAGACTCTGTTTCTAGGGCAATTAAAAAATATGTGATCCGGTCTCTAAGCCACATTCACAAATAGAGTGATCCCTGATCCTTATTTTATTCAAATGTACTGGTGTGCTGACGTGCCCAAGGCGCAAGCGGCAAATAATAGAGACAACATTTTTACTAACATTTCTAAATTAAAAAAACCATGGCTTTTCCGGGATATCAGTTTGCAAAGACCCATAATGCTTGCCCTTTAATTTCCGAAAGAAATCCCAACTCTTTTGCCATGCATCAAACAATCCTAATTTAGATTATAAGCATAAGTCCCTTGCGTAAATTCTATAATGATCCAAAGAAACCGACCGGATAGCAAATTTGGCACAGGAGTCCATAGTTTCATTGCCCGAAATTCCACAATGCCCCAGGATCCAGGCAAGACTAAAACCTATATGTAACACTCATACAATGCTTTCCTAATTGTAAATATAACTGCGTGCTTGTCTTTGGAACGGAAAGGGTTAGACAAAATCGCTTCAAGGCAGCTTTTGCTGTCGGTAAATATAATGGATCTCGTTAATTAGTGCGCTTTTATAAATAGTACAGCTTCAAGGATGGCGACAGCTTCCTCAGTAAACACTGTGGTACCAGGAGGACGTCTATAGCTTAATATAATTCTGTGCTTTGGCACCCAGACCGCTGCACCAACATGTCCAAAACTGACTAACTTAGAGGCATCAGTAAAAATTGGAACCCATTCCTTAGCTAGTTTTTCTTGAAATTTCCTATTGGCTTCGACAGTGCCCTTATTAATGTCAAAATGCAATTTACATTTACTCTAGTCTTGACGTAAAAGAGTTGAAATTTATTATAATCATGACCACTATTCAATTACGATCTGAATACATAAATAGTAAATTGCATAATATATTTCACTTACGTACATTTCAGTTTTCATTACCCATTTCATGATCTATCTTCTCGAATATACATACTTCGTTGATACACCTATTTAAAATAACCGCGGTACTAGTGAGATATTAATTCGTAACTAACTTCAATTCAAAGTAGTTCAATGGAATAAAGCTCTTATTACTATTTTACTGTGAGTGTTGTTTAGCATCAAGGTTATAAAAAAATGTTAATAGTGAAGCAGACACTATGTTGGATGTTCTCTTTTCTAATAGGTTAGTCGTAAGTTAATTTTCGAACGTGTTGTTTGACGCAGGCACGTTGTGTGAATGTAACATTGTCAAAAAAGTTTTGTGAATTTCATTTGAATAAAATTTTCACAAGTTATGTTCACATTTGATTACTGGTGTATAGAAGTATATCCTTGACAAATAAACTATTTCGTTGCGATGGTGTAAAATGTTGTATAGTGAAATTTAGTGACTGTTAAATACACGAGTACAAATTTTTTGTGTGAACAAAGTGCATACCCACTTATCATCCCGATTTGAAACTTGAAAGTTTAGGCACAAAACAAGGCCGAACGAAACAGGTAAGGACGAAAAGGATAACAACTTCTTCGTAGGTGAGATGAATTGCCTAATATGATGAAGATTTTTTCCTTATTTAGTAAGTAGGTTTTGTTTATTATTAAAACTACTTTGAGACGATAAAATCGTAGAGATTATTAGATGATTCATCTCAAGAAGTAACTAAAATGTAATTTGTGTAGTTTAAAATTGGGCTTTTTTTATATCTAAACACTGGTAAAAAATTCTGTTACTAGTACCTTCAAATAGCTCAGCCAATTAGGAAAATAAATATTTCACAGATCTATAGGCATAGTTTTTATTTCTATTACATGAAAACTTTTCATTTGGTTGAACCTCTTTAGAGCTATTCCTAGCAATGTTAGGTTAAATGGATTATTATTTTTAGTAATTATAAGACGAACCTACCGGTTATTATTGCGATAAATGAAATAAAAACAGGTTTATAATACAGAATAATGATACCTAAACTTATTAATTTATGTAACTAATAAATTAACATTAATGATAACTGAATCTTTACTCAATTTAAATAATTTGCACTATTGTAAAATTGGACAAAATATGCAAACTTCAAAACATAATTACACAAAGGAATAGAAATAAAAAATAATTTAAAGTTTATTACCTATTATCTAAGTGACAACTTTGATCATCTTCAACCTTGTGATGGCTGGTGAATGGACAATACTAATGCATAATTATTAAAATACAGTTTTAATTATACCAACAAACCTTAATTTAAAGTTATTGTTTTATCCATTTCTTGACATTATCACAACTAAAGACAAAGTTTTAAATTGGCGTGTTAAAAATTCTCTCAATAAATTATTTTGTTATATATTTTTCTCTGCTGACATAATACAAACATTAATGAGAATTTATTTCAATGCAATAAATCAATTATGGAGCTTCTAGTTGTTCTTTAATTTATAATCGATTCCAATGTATAGTCTGTGTTCCTTTATGCTTAATCAGTTATCTGTTATCCTACCTTAATAATTGTTGTAGATGCAATTAGAATCATGAAAACTGTTAACTGTAGAATATGGAGCTTATTTTATATAATAATAATAATAAAACTCTTTATTGCACACACATTGAAAGTATACAAAATTAGTCATCGGTGTACAATATGTGTACAGTTAGGCGGCCTCATCCCTTAGAGCGACCTCTTCCAGGCAAACCTTAGGAGACATTTTATTTTCATAACTACCGGGTGGCAATATAAATAGACAAAAAAAAATACATATGATTTTTTAAATTAAAAAGAATTAAAATTGAATAAATCTTAAAATATACTTCAAATTATATTATTACTAGTGTTTTTTGTTTTGTGGCTTTGGTCACATTAAAAAATATTTGAAAGGGCCAGTATTGAAACAGTTTTTTTCTCAAGTAAAAAAGTACCCATTTACTTTTCTGTTGTCACCAGAATGTCTGTACTGAATTTTGTTATGGTCAGTGTAGTAGTTAGAGGAGTTAAAGTATAACTAACCAAGCAACTCGTATTCAAATATTAATAAGGATACTTTATAAAAAGCTAAACTTAATAAAGCTGAACCAATCTATGAAAATACTTTTTTTTCCATATTTGATTTGGGCCATGGACACTAGTCACACCAGGGGAGTCGCAAGTGCGTTGCCAGACTATGTTTGGTGGGAGCCGTGTCATATTCAAATATATAATATTAATAAGGATACTTTATAAAATGATAACTTAATAAAGCTGAACCAATCTATGAAAATATTTTATTTTTCATATCATAGATGGCAACCAAACAGGTGGGCCATGGACAATAGCGACACGAGGAGAATCAAAAGTGCTTCGCCAGTGTACATTTGGTGGCAAACGTGAGGGAGAAGGGGGGTGGGCTTCCGGTGCTCTCACTGACCGAACGAAATGCAACAATGCAAGCACTGTTACTTCACATCGGTTTGCAGTGACAGGGTGGTACTACCATGGGCAAACCAACCCATTCATGCTGAAACCAGATAGATATAGATTCAGCGTGGCTCTACCACCTACCAAAACTTATCATATTACTTTACTGATAGAAAGTAACATTTTCCTAAAGCCTATATCACTTTAGGAAAATTTTTGTTATTAATTTTTCATTGCCTTTACTAATATTTAAAAGGCCATTGGGCAGATAAAATATTGAATGATGGTAAAGTCTGGAATTCACACCCCTCTCTGTCCATCAACTAAGATTGATTATGATTATAATATTTTTGATACCAATATGTATATTAATAATATTTTTCTTATCGGTTCTTAGCGATGATTGGGTTGTTTCCGAACTTGAGTTGTGACATTCATAAGTTTTTCAGGGCCTAAGTCGAATAATATATCTTTTATTTTGAGTTAACATGATATTTGAACATGGTTACATACTAGGACTGCATCTCAAATACTGCTACCTAAACAAACAAACTTGTGTTTATGATAAATTTTATAATCTGAGGGTAATAAATGATCACTGTAATTTGCTATACAATTGACTTCACATTAGCTGAATTCTTATTTAGGAAAAAAATTTTTTGATTTTGATATACTCAACCAATGTTGAAGGTCACAGCAGTGACTATTAACAAATGTGGAACCATCTCTTGTAACCTTTTAATAGTAATCATAGCCATAAGTGTAGCTTCATTCGAATCAAGTTTCGTAAAACACCACCCAGAACTTTTAGAACAATGCCTGCAATTGCCTCACATCGAGTTTTATGCTGTATTTGTGAATTGTATTGTTAGCTTTAAGAGATTATGTAGAGGATTTGTATTTAGACTGTAATTGCAGCGAAGGTGTTGTTTGGTTAAAATTCTAATGCAGTTATGTAACTGCAAATAACTGCATTGAAACTGTTAGCCAACTGCGCACTCCACCACATATAAGAATAATTCCATGATCGTGGATGACAATTAAAGCAACTGTAATTTTATAGCAGTAATATAATTATTTTTGTCATTGCTATTTCGCAATTGATATCTTTATATATAAATTTCTTCTGTACGTGTGTATAACACTGAACTCCTCCTAAACGTCTGGACCGATTTTGATGAAATTTTATATGCGTGTTCCAGTGGATCCGAGAATGGCTTAGATTCACAACAGATTCACAATGGGAAAGGGTAGGTGGCGCTGCGGTTGAATTTTTGAATAAAAAAATATTATCAAGGCAGGACAACGTCCGCCCTGCCCACTAGTATTTTGTAATTATTTTTATTCGGTGTTTGCATTAATTTCTCGATTGGATCGGAATTTATATACAAAATATAAATACAATATCGGCTTGGTTCAATTTATAGCAGACGAATGAATTTTGTGGATTTAAATTTACAGGCACGTGTATCATAAAATCGTATAAAAACTAACAGCCATATAAAGTATTATCATTACATATTCTAAAACAAAGTCTGTCTGTCTGTCTTTCTGTTTGTGATAAACTCAAAAACTACTGAACGGATTTTCATGGGGTTTTCGCCTGTAGATAAAGTGATTAATTAGGAAGGTTTAGGTATATAATCCGTGAATGTATTTTTACCAGGGCGGGATAACGTCCGCCTGGCTCGCTATTATAATATAACAAATTGTTAATATACGAAAAATAACAATCAATTCAATTTCTATGAACTTAACCAACTTATGAATTTGTGTGAACGTTAATGTGCCTGTATTTAACCTTTGTCGTGTGGTCATAAGAACACTCCAATTTTTTTACATTCATATACAAATGTAACATCTTAGTGGAAAAAAGAAGCAGGCAATACAAGAAGTATGTATAATTCCTTTATAATACCTATTATTTTTTTTACATAATTATTAAAGAAAAAATCTAATTTCTAAATATACAATTTAGAAAATTAGATTGGACTCAATACGGACTTAATATAAACGCCGAAAAATTAAACCACTTGAGATTCGCCAATGACCTAATCCTCTTTTCGGAATGTCCAAACAGTTTACAAAATATACTGCTACAGTTATCAGATGAAAGTGCAAAAGCGGGTATATCAATTAATACAGTAAAAACAAAAGTAATGAATAACACCTTTGTTTATTTATTTGGGACTGCTAATATCTACAGAAAACCTAATGAATAAGGAAATTAACAGAAGAATAACCAACACCCGGTAAAAATTTTGGTCTCTTAGTTAAGTCATGAAAATTAATGAAATGCCTATTAGTGAAAAAAGGAAAATTTATAACACATGCATTCTACCATGCCTAACATATGGATGCCAAACATGGGCATTAACTAAACTATTAACCAACATAATAATTGTATGTCAGAGCGGCATAGAACGAAGTGTTATGGGAGTTAAAAGAAGACACAAAGTAAGATTAAACAAAATTAAAGCAATAACAACATTTGAAAACATTTCATTTCATATACAATTAAAATGGAAATGGGCAGGACATATGATAAGACATGAAAAAGAGAAATGGACAAAACTAATAACAGAATGGTACCCCAGAGAGAATAAGAGAAGCCGAGGTAGACAGAACAAGAGATGGGAGGATGATATAAAAGAAGTAGCTGGTCCAGCATGGATTCAAATAGCGAGAAACGGGGAGATGTGGAAATCTTTAGAGGAGGCCTTTGTCGCACGACAAGCTGTAACAGATAAAAACCGGTTGCCGATATCTTAAATACTTTGTGTTCATATATTAATGTAGTTTTACAGCAATAAAGGCTTATTTTTATTTAAAAAAATCTTACTTTTTACTGACTACGCTATTGGCCTGGCAAGGCCTTAACGGCTTCACCGAATTAATAAGGCGAGCCATAAAGGCACTCAGCCGTAAAGAAAATGTTATAACAGCGATATTCAGCTGTTTTGTATCGCAGGCACGGCTATCTCTCGTTAATATATTTGATAAAGAAAAGTAACTCATGTAAGTTTTTAATTTATCACAACAAATTCTATTAGATTTTCTAAAAAAAAGTTGCCGGGAACAGGCATTTTTAAAACCAATGAAATACGTATGATTTAAAACATTCGATAGGAACACGAAACAGCAATAAAATTCACGGTTTAAGTCTTGTTAAAAATACCTCGAAAAGCATATATTTGAATTGGGAACAAAAGATTGTGAGTAGATTATGGCCTACTTGCATCACAACAACACGATATTCCAATAATTCTACGCTTCACTAGTCACGGTCTTCAAATCAACATTCGCTGGTTGAACGTTTCGTTTTGCACATTAGTTTTATTGGAAACAATACATGTAGTATTGTTTTTAACATCGATATTAGTAAAGTCAAAGTTCTTGGGAAGATTTTTATACCTCGTAGACACTTTACATTCACAGGTGCTTAAATCAAAATCATTTTATTCAATTTAGGCCCTGAGAAGGCGCTTATGAACGTCAAAGTTACCATCGGTTCGCGCAAACAACCTGTGGATATATATATACTGGATATACTAGCTTCTGCCCGCGACTTCGTCTGCGTGGAATAGTTACTTTGGGCTAAGTAACACGCTGCGGAAGCTCTCAAAAGGAAAAAAAAACTATTTTGAGATATTCTTCATTGGTGCGCCGTTCCTATTGGGCTTAGCGTGATGATATATAGCCTATATCCTTCCTCGATAAAGGAGCTCTCAATAACTGAAAGGATTTTTCAAATCTGACCATTAGTTTCTGAGATTACCCCCTACAAACTCACAAACTAATATTTTTTACCTCTTTATAATATTATAGATATATATTTTTACAAAACACTGATAGTTACATTCGTTTTTAGTGGATGCACAGAGAGAGGCGTCATTTTCATACGTCACCATCGTTCACATATTAAGTTAACTTATTTTGAAAATGCTTGATTTTTTAATATGTTATTTAGACAACCATTACAAAACTATATTTCATCAGCCAGTCGGATTGTAAGGGGCAAACATCCCGCCAGACATGAAAAATAGTCAACTGTTAGTATGAACGCGAGAGCTTTACATATGCGTTTTAGAATAAAATACGGCCTACCTTTGTTTCAATAATTTTGTAGGTTCATTTAAGAAACTTAATTATATAATCAAGATAATAATTAACAATTATTTATTTAAGTCCGAAAGTCTATCCAATACCTACATATATTTGGGGAATTTATGTTATATTTTTCGAACCAATAACTTTAATGATAAACATTTATTTTCATTTTGTTTCGGAACAGATATTAATTAGGTCAGTATAAATCAGATTGTTTTTTTTTTACATTAGGTTCCACGTAAACGGAGTCGCAGGCACAGTTAGTAAATAATAATAACAAACGCGTACTGATCCGCGGGCAAATCTAGTTATTATTTAATTGCGTACGCGATCTAGAAAGTAGCGCTTTATATTAATTACCGCCATTATTATTAATAATCACCATGCTCTATCTCTCACGGCGTTGGTCGCGAACAATGTCTTGTTATTTTAAACCCAGTTGTTACACACGTAACTGTATATTTGATAATTTTGCATATACAACGCCGCCCGATTTCGCTTGCGTTTAATTTCTCTCTCATTCGTATTTCGATACTCGCGCACCACACGGCTCGTCCGCACAGTTTCTCTGTTCTTGTTCAGCGTGCTTCCAGACACTTCAATTTCATTTATATCTATAGAAATTATTACCATCTATTATTAAACACAGTAAAAGGTGTATGGTTGAATGGTGGTAGAGCCACGCTGAAACTATTACTGATTTCAGCATGAATGGGTCGGCTCAACCGGGGTAGTACCACCCTCTCATAGAAAACCGACGTGAAGTAACAGTGCTTGCATTGTTGCGTTTCGTTCGGTCAGTGAGAGCAGAGCCACGCTGAAACTATTACTGGTTTCAGCATGAATGGGTCGGCTCAACCGGGGTAGTACCACCCTCTCATAGAAAACCGACGTGAAGTAACAGTGCTTGCATTGTTGCGTTTCGTTCGGTCAGTGAGAGCGCCGGAGGCCCACCTACCCTCCCCTTTCCTCTCTCCTCTCCCACTCCCTCCCCCAACCCTTCCCCCCAAAGGTTGGCAACGCACTTGCGACTCCTTTGGTGTTGTTAGTGTCCATGGACGGTGGGGATCACTTAACATCAGGTGACCCACCTGTTCGTTTGCCACCTATGACAAAAAAAAAAGGTTTTGCGGAATCTTAGTTCGCCATGTAGTAGATTTTATTCATAATCTAGTGTTATTTGACTAAGTATATATTTTGTAATACTGGTAGTATTTTACGTAACATAGTTTGGTTATTGTGCACAAGTGGATGGGGATAATACCACGATGCATTAATTCTGATATGCCACAAAAACTCCACAGGAAGGTGACATCATCTTGTTAAAACATTTAAATTATCACAAGATATTACCTACTATTAGTATTACCTACTCGAATAATAATCAAGTAACTAGAAGATTGGCTGCTAAAAATTTATATATATAAAAATCAATTGCTGTTCGTTAGTCTCGTTAAAACTCGAGAATGGCGAGGCCGATTTAGATGATTTTAGTTTTGAAATGTTTGTCGTAGTCCAGGGAAGGTTTAAACGGTGAGAAAATATGGAAAAATTGCGAGGAAGGTAGTAAAAACAACAATCTCATTTTCCCATATAAACTGTTCTTATACTTTCCCGTCAACTATAAACGTTCGTCCCTTCCGCACGGCAGACTTACTCGGTTCTCGGGTTATCGCGTATTTAAATTTTAATATTTTGATGGTTGTCATTGTTTGGAAGGTAAATAAAAAAAAGTCTTTATTATGTCATTACACACACAATATTTGTTCTGTGGAATTCTTAAAAAAAATCTGATGTCAGTTGGTTGTCGAATGTTTATATTTCAGTCTGTCGAACGTCAGATGAAAGGTTAAAAGTTTGTAAGTGCGTGAGAAATTAATTTACTGTTATTGATTGAAAATGCCAAGTAAAATACGAGCTGGCATAGGTCGTCGAAGTCAATCAAATGTGCTACGAGCTACCTCACGTGCAAACCGCACTGATGACCAGCGAGAGACAAATAATGATAACATTCGTATTGGTATGGCAGAATTTCGTTCTAAAGTGAATAATATTGAAGTAGACAGGCTTAGAACGGAATGAGTTCGGGCACACCAAACAAAACAACAGGGAGCACGACGCAATGAAATCAAGTGATACCTCAGAAGAAGTGCTCCTGTCAACCTGGAACGAGTATAATTCCACTACAATCTGGAAGTAGATTATTGTGCTGAGAAATCAGTGACAATTCGGGAAATGACAATCATTTGTCAATATTGTAAAGCGGGGCCCGGTGGCTCTTATAAGTCTGGGCGTACCAGAGCAGCGATCGTTTTTTTTTTTTTTCGTACTGACTACGCTATTGACCTGGCAGGGTCTTTACAGCTTCACCGGACTACTAAGACCGAGCGCTTAGGGCACTCAGCCGATTTGGGTTTTAGGTAACATACACAAAGGTGCACGCACACCTCGGCTTGGGCTGTTACCTGAAAAAAGTCGCGTCTGTCCTAGCTAACTATTCTAAGCTATTCATACATATATACATTTGTGAACCATACAATCAAAATTGCTTGATTCACAAATGCATACGTGTATATCGGAATGAAATGAACTAAATTATTCGATTCAGTTCGATTGAGGGAAAAAAAGTAAAACCCTCCCACCATGTGTGAGTATGAAGGTGGATGGATATAGGAGTAAAGTAAGACCGAAAAAGGTATGGATGAATTGTGTGAAAAACATATGTATAAAAGGTTCGAATACTGAGATGACATCTGATAGAGGAGAGTTGAAAAGGAAAACGTGTTGTGTGCAAATTTATATATGAGCGAAGATAAATCAGTTATATGACAGTTTCTCAACCGATTTTCTTTAATTTCTTTTAGTAGCTATAGATGAGAGTAGTAGTAGCTAGTATAGATAGTTTTTAGTAGTAGAACTATCTACTACTAATAGCTTTAGTTATCAATTGAAATAAAATAGTGCGTGGAGTCCCTCCGCGCGGAAGAAGTGAAACTTCGTAATGTGGAAATGAAAATAGGAAGGGGTAGAAATTGAGACTAAGTATATATTTTGTAATACTGGTAGTATTTTACGTAACATAGTTTGGTTATTGTGCACAAGTGGATGGGGATAATACCACGATGCATTAATTCTGATATGCCACAAAAACTCCACAGGAAGGTGACATCATCTTGTTAAAACATTTAAATTATCACAAGATATTACCTACTATTAGTATTACCTACTCGAATAATAATCAAGTAACTAGAAGATTGGCTGCTAAAAATTTATATATATAAAAATCAATTGCTGTTCGTTAGTCTCGTTAAAACTCGAGAATGGCGAGGCCGATTTAGATGATTTTAGTTTTGAAATGTTTGTCGTAGTCCAGGGAAGGTTTAAACGGTGAGAAAATATGGAAAAATTGCGAGGAAGGTAGTAAAAACAACAATCTCATTTTCCCATATAAACTGTTCTTATACTTTCCCGTCAACTATCAACGTTCGTCCCTTCCGCACGGCAGACTTACTCGGTTCTCGGGTTATCGCGTATTTAAATTTTAATATTTTGATGGTTGTCATTGTTTGTTGGTTTAGAATTTTTTGTCATTGTATTGACATATTTTGATGGTTGTCATTTGGAAGGTAAATAAAAAAAAGTATTTATTATGTCATTACACACACAATACTTGTTGTGTGGAATTCTTAAAAAAAAATCTGATGATGTCAGTTGGTTGTCGAATGTTTATATTTCAGTCTGTCGAACGTCAGATGAATGGTTAAAAGTTTGTAAGTGCGTGAGAAATTAATTTACTGTTATTGATTGAAAATGCCAAGGAAAATACGAGCTGGCATAGGTCGTCGAAGTCAATCAAATGTGCTACGAGTTAGCTCACGTGCAAACCGCACTGATACCAGGTCCCGCGAACAAATCTGTACACGTTTTTACTAATAGAAAAACTTATAATTATTAGTGTATTTATTAACAAAACAACTACACATTTATCATTACATAGTAGAAAACAAAGTCCCCTACCGTGTCTGTCGGTCTGTCTGTTCGCCATAAACTCGAAAACTACTGAATGGATTTTATTGCGGTTTGCACCAGTGCGTAAAGTGATTCATGAGGAAGGTTTGGGTCTATAATTTGTTAAGGATTTTTTTAAATAATCAAGGCGGGACAACGTACGATGGGCCCGCTAGTATTTTCATAATTATAAATTTATATTATACTATATAATATTTGTGTAGGATCACTAGTCAACACAATTAGCACCACCGACAAACTCGCGTCAATGCTAATCAATGCAAAACAAGGCAGCATTTGAATACATATTTTTTGAAGATAAATCGAAATTTCACGCAACTATTGTAATGTGTCAAAACGGTCATCATAGCGTGCCGCTGTTATAGTAGTAAAAATCATAAATATCGATCAAAAGGTTCTTCTTCGATCAAAAAATCTTTGCGAGACTTACATTTTTGAAGTTTACAATTGTTTTTAAAGTCTGCCAATATCTAGTGGCAACTTATGGTTACTATTACTATGCATCAGAAATCTTGATTACAAATTAGTAACTACATTTTAAGGAGCAAATTGCTCTTCTTTGTGGTCAGTATTGATGCGCAGTTAGTCTTAAAATTTATCGTATGTATAATTTTAGGACTCAAAATTAATACACTGGTTTCTGAATTATATGTATGTATAACCATATATCTATCTAACTACTACTATATTTAACTATACAATATAGTCCCGCGAACAAATCTGTACACGTTTTTACTAATAGAAAAACTTATAATTAATAAGTACACACTTATTAACAAAACAACTACACATTTATATTTTTCAAAATTATAAATTTATATTATACTATATAATATATGTGTAGGATCGCTGGTCAACACAATTAGCACCACCGACAAACTCGCGTCAATGCTAATAAATGCAAAACAAGGCAGCATTTGAATACATATTTTTTGAAGATAAATCGAAATTTCACGCAACTATTGTAATGTGTCAAAACGGTTATCATAGCGTGCCGCTGTTATAGTAGTAAAAATCATAAATATCGATCAAAAGGTTCTTCTTCGATCAAAAAATCTTTGCGAGACTTACATTTTTGAAGTTTACAATTGTTTTTAAAGTCTGCCAATATCTAGTGGCAACTTATGGTTACTATTACTATGCATCAGAAATCTTGATTATAATCTCACTGTTGTCTACAAATCTATATATATAGAAATCCAGTGTCATGATGTTTGCACACGATGAACTCCGAAACTACTCAACCGATCTTCATGAAACGTTCGCATTTATGTATAATTTGGTCTAACTCGAGAGATAGCATTTTTTTAAATATCGATTAATGTAAATAATTGTCAATGTTGATTATTGTTAATTGTAATTTTCTTAAGTCTCGGACAGATGGCGTTTTAAAGTAGTTTGCTGATAGAGAACTGTTATAGATATTCTCATAGATGACGCCACGTTTTGATTTTGATTTAACATTAATAACTGACCCACAGCAATGCGTGGCCGGGTCAACTATTATAATATCTAACATTACAAAAGCTTTGTATAAGTTTCGAGCAAACCCAGCAGTGGGATGAACGAAATAGTTGAGAATTGAATTAGTTATGTAGTCCTTCTGTTTTATATTCGTACGGTTGTTTTTTTTTTATTAAACGAATCACGTTACCAAGTGTTAGAAAGTCGAATGAAAGTGAGGCAATGTGGTACACGTGAGATTGTTTACGCGTTAGGCAAATTAACTAGATCGTGTTCTAAGCGTTACCGTGTTCTTATTGTAATTCGGCCATAATATATTACCTTTTGAAGTTTAAATACTATTGAGGTTTCGTTAAACAGTGTACAAATATTGTAGACTAGCTGTGTCCGCGACTATGTTCGTGTGAAATTAAATGTAAAAAAAGATTGATTAATAAAATCATCTGGATCTATAACACCAGACTAGGCCCCCCTCGGCAGCTGCTCAAGCCTAGGTCCGTTCCCTCTGACAAGAAAAGACCTTATGTAGTTTAATATTGCAATAATTCTCAACGCCATAATATGTTAGGTATGCATTAAAGAGGTAAATTATATTTAAACTAGCTTCTCGTCCCGGCTCTGACCGTGTGTACTACCGAAGAAAATGAACGAATATGTATTGAAATACAATGGCATCTGAATAACTGAACGTTAATCTATCAATTCTGTGAATATTTTTGTAGATCTTCTACCTCACTTACACACTACTTTTATTATGGAGCTTTTTAACCCAAATTTTCCCACGTTTTTGTATGATTTTTCAAACATTTTTCTTCATAAAAATCGTGAAACAAAAAATGAATTACTCAAATAGATGCAGCAGCTATTAAGTGATGCATTTACATACATTCGGTAATTTATTTTTATACACTTTTATAAGCCTTAGGGTTAGAGTAATTAAGATATAGATAATATTAGTCACATTTTAATGAATTTGTGTCCAATGTCTTAGTTTCTGGTAATTAATATTATTAAAAAACCACAGTCTCCCAAATATATGTTGCAATGTACGTCGAACAGAGATAATGCGGTAATTTGTTTTGTCTACAGTGAGGTATTACATAAAATTGAGTGAATCGTATCTAGAGATTTTATATCTAAGCAAAATCACTCCTTACTTAGGTGCGGTACACGCGTCTATGACATCACGCCTTTGTCCAAGGGGAGTGGGCAGACAAAAGCTTGTGTGCCCATTCTTCTGTTATGTACATGGATGCACATTCATTCGGACATATTAAGATGCGGTATATTAATATTATTAGTGTAATTTAAGTAAATAAATCGTATGTCTTTTTTTGAAGTTATACTTCGTTTGGCGCGTTAGGGAAAAATGATGAGAATAAATTTTTACGATGCGCGCGCACACCGTCACGGAAATTTGACACCCTGAAGTTAGTTATAATCAACATTTTGTTTCTTTGTATTTCTTTATATTAAATGTATTAAATACCTTTTTCTATTGTTAGTGTCGTTTTTTCTAATAAGGCGAAAGATAAAATTTTTGAAAAGATTTTTATCTTATTACGTCAAAGAAGTATAACTTCTAACGCGTGTACATAAGTACACACACACACACAGTTTTTTTTCATGCTATCGACGAGTCAAATCTTTGAACCGATGATGGCTTATTTGATAGTATGTTCGATTATAGTGTCGATGGACGTTGGCTTGAATCCTTGCAACTTAGTCTGAGGTTCCGGTTCGTTGAAGAAAAACATTGTAATGAAGAGATATCATGGTGCTAGGGTTTTTTTACTACCACGGTGAAGTTAAAAATGTGTCGCCAAGCACTTGTTGTTGTGTTCCGGCAACTGCACATGAGAGCCAGTTGTGTGTGTTTCTAGTTGTGGTGTTCTTACTATCTTAGACCACACATGAGATATATATATGTTATATATAACATATATAACATCATATGAGATTGTGGTTATACGTTAAAACCTATAGAGTATTAAAAAAATCTATTCGTCATACTTCACGCCCCTTACCTGTCTAACCTACAACGTTAACTTAATCTATGTTGAAAGCAATTATTTAATATAATAATAGATTTCAGTATATTATAACCTGTTCGGTAGTAATAAATACCTTTTCTTTTTTTTAGAACTGACTATATATATCAAAGGAGGCAAACGAACAGGCCATGGACACTAGTGACACCAGGTGAGTCGCAAGTGCATTGTCAACCCGTGTTTGGGGGCAGGGGGGAGAGGGAAGGGGAGATGGGCCTTCGGCGCTCTCACTGACCGAACGAAGCACAACAATGCAAGCACTGTTTCTTCACATTGGTTTTCTGTGAGAGGGGGTGGTACTACTCCGGGCGAGCCGACCTATTTATACAGAAACCAGTAATAGCTTCAACGTGTTTTTACAGTTTACTATATACAATAAATCTATTTTCTTTCTCTTTTCCATTATATCGTGCTAGTAGTTATTTGAGAATAATACCTTATCCATAACTTCATACATCCATAAACGTCGTGCACAAATACAATAGAAGCTGACAATTCACAGTGTTTGCGGAGTGTGTTTGCTCGTGGCTGAGAGAAGGTTGCGTCATGTATGTACGTATATACACATTAGTTCCGTGAGCATTTACGACGTAACCCACAATGGATTTAGTTCTTCAATGGAATTCTACGACGAGAGATGTAGTACCACCCTCTCACAGAAAACCGACGTGAAGTAACAGTGCTTGCATTGTGCTTGCAGCACATAGTGCTTGCATGAATAAAAATATTCATTTTTCCAAAATATAATCTGAAATAAATCTAACAAACATCAGCGCCATCTTACATTAGATTGAGGGTAGTACTTTAGCAGTGATCCGTGTCCAAACTAACAAACAGACAGACATTTCTAAAAATGATTGAAATGTATTTTACTCCTTATTCCTAGACACCTGCAACAACTTTTTTCACAAAAGTCTAAAAATTATAGACACGTTACATTTACTTTTTTCCCCTTATCAAACTGAAATAGTTTAGAATATTATCCGATACGAAATATATATAAGGGTTGTTGAGGTATGTATGCTTGGTACACATATACGTTTCAACAACTCATATATGTATGAATAGTTAGCTTAGCTTAGATTAGCTCAGATAGGTCGCGAATTGCATGTATCAGGTAACAGCCAAAGCCGAGGTGTGCCGCGCACCCTTGAGCTAGTTGTCAAAATAAAATCGGTTGAGTGCCTTAAGCACTCGCCTTAGTAGTCCGGTGAAGCTGTTAAGACCTCGCTTGGTCAATAGCGTAGTCAGTTCGAGAACAAAAAAAAACATCTGGATCTATACATCTGAATTTCGGGATACGACGTGGTACCCAAACAACAGTTAGTCTTGTCGCAGACACGTGCTTATTTTTATCGTCATACTGCTTTTCGAAACTAGGTAGGTGGTAGAACCACGCTGAAGCTATTACTGGTTTCAGCATGAATTGGTCGCTCGCCCGGTGTAGTACCACCCTCTCACAGAAAACCGACGTGAAGTAACAGTGCTTGCATTGTGCTTGCAGCACATAGTGCTTGCATGAATAAAAATGTTCATTCTTCCAAAATATAATTTAAAATAAATCTAACAAACACCAGCTCCATCTATTTATATTAGATTGGGGGTAGTACTTTAGCAGTGATCCGTGTCCAAACAAACAGACGAGACATTTCTAAAAATGATTGAAATTGATGATGATCACAAAAGTCTAAAAATTATAGACACGTTACTTTTACCTTCTTATCATGTGTATAGAAGATCTATTCATTGTATACTAGTAGGCCCGGTGGACGTTATCCCGACTGATAATTTTGAGCTTTATCTACTGGTGAAAATCTCATGAAAATCCGTTCGGTAGTTATTGAATTTATCACGAACATTTAAACAGACAGAGAGACAGACGTGGCAGAGAACTTTGTTTCATAATACGTAATGATTTTAATTTCGGTATCTTAAAAAGTATTATATAATGAAATTAACTAATCGAAGTTGCTGCAGACCGTACCTTCTAACTTAATGCGATATTCTCTGGGTGGTGTCGGTTTTCCACTGACCCCGTTACGTGCGTGCCTCTCATAGGGTTGGTACTGAAATTATTTTCAACTTATTATAAATCAAAATCAAAATACTCTTTATTCAATTTAGGCCCTGAGAAGGCACCTATGAACGTCAAGACTACCACCGGTTCGGAAAACAACCCAGCCATCGAGAAGAATCGGCAAGAAACTCGATCTGGTTTATCTTTTCATAATAAGTAACATATTTTTTGATTATTACATTAGAAACTTATATATACTTTTACATTATAAACTTGATAGTAAGTTTATCCTACATTCGCGCATAAATATATATGGGAGATTCTACAGAAATTAGGTAACTTTTAGGGATATTTTGTATACTATACTTTTTTCATCAAATTTCCACAACTTCGTGTGTTTAAGATAACGACTCTAATGAATATATTATTTGAAATCGGGCCAGTCAATTTCTTAACTAGTTTCTGAGATATTTCCATTTTTCTGAATTTGACTGCCAGGTGACTGACTAAGGTAACAGATAAAATACACAATTCCGTAAGAAATATACGAGATGTATTAAGATTACAACAAACAATCATAGAATGTAATAATGGAATATATTTTTTAAGTAATAAATCACTTCAGTAGCTATTTATACGTACTATTGGAGAAAGCTTGTGAGCTATTTGTTAATGTCTACGTCCGGTACCGTGACATACCCGAGAGGCGAGACTACAACGCCATCCGGGGAACCACTATTGACCTGCGATACCGCGCTATTGACTTTATCGAGGTGTTACTAATGACCTCGAACGCTATTGGTGG
Organism: Antheraea pernyi; assembly: GCA_015888305.1. Lineage (NCBI taxonomy): Eukaryota > Metazoa > Arthropoda > Insecta > Lepidoptera > Saturniidae > Antheraea > Antheraea pernyi. The sequence continues at coordinate 53,780 of MU159516.1, read as the reverse complement.
AAGTTATCGGCTGTTCATTAGTCATTCCGGTGTGAGACTACATTGGTGGCATATAAAGGGCAAGATGTCGCTTATCTGGACGCACTCCTATGTGGAAGTTATTGTAAGGCGAAGCTCTGGCCAAATAAATAGTGACAGTATACGAAGTATTTATTGCCATTCCTGACTGCATCGACACTATACGTGATGAGTGTAACATATTACTGGTTTCAGCATGAATTGGTCGTTCGCCCGGTGTAGTACCACCCTCTCACAGAAAACCGACGTGAAGTAACAGTGCTTGCATTGTGCTTGCAGCACATAGTGCTTGCATGAATAAAAATGTTCATTCTTCCAAAATATAATTTAAAATAAATCTAACAAACACCAGCTCCATCTATTTATATTAGATTGGGGGTAGTACTTTAGCAGTGATCCGTGTCCAAACAAACAGACGAGACATTTCTAAAAATGATTGAAATTGATGATGATCACAAAAGTCTAAAAATTATAGACACGTTACTTTTACCTTCTTATCATGTGTATAGAAGATCTATTCATTGTATACTAGTAGGCCCGGTGGACGTTATCCCGACTGATAATTTTGAGCTTTATCTACTGGTGAAAATCTCATGAAAATCCGTTCGGCGTTCGCCCGGTGTAGTACCACCCTCTCACAGAAAACCGACGTGAAGTAACAGTGCTTGCATTGTGCTTGCAGCACATAGTGCTTGCATGAATAAAAATGTTCATTCTTCCAAAATATAATTTAAAATAAATCTAACAAACACCAGCTCCATCTATTTATATTAGATTGGGGGTAGTACTTTAGCAGTGATCCGTGTCCAAACAAACAGACGAGACATTTCTAAAAATGATTGAAATTGATGATGATCACAAAAGTCTAAAAATTATAGACACGTTACTTTTACCTTCTTATCATGTGTATAGAAGATCTATTCATTGTATACTAGTAGGCCCGGTGGACGTTATCCCGACTGATAATTTTGAGCTTTATCTACTGGTGAAAATCTCATGAAAATCCGTTCGGTAGTTATTGAATTTATCACGAACATTTAAACAGACAGAGAGACAGACGTGGCAGAGAACTTTGTTTCATAATACGTAATGATTTTAATTTCGGTATCTTAAAAAGTATTATATAATGAAATTAACTAATCGAAGTTGCTGCAGACCGTACCTTCTAACTTAATGCGATATTCTCTGGGTGGTGTCGGTTTTCCACTGACCCCGTTACGTGCGTGCCTCTCATAGGGTTGGTACTGAAATTATTTTCAACTTATTATAAATCAAAATCAAAATACTCTTTATTCAATTTAGGCCCTGAGAAGGCACCTATGAACGTCAAGACTACCACCGGTTCGGAAAACAACCCAGCCATCGAGAAGAATCGGCAAGAAACTCGATCTGGTTTATCTTTTCATAATAAGTAACATATTTTTTGATTATTACATTAGAAACTTATATATACTTTTACATTATAAACTTGATAGTAAGTTTATCCTACATTCGCGCATAAATATATATGGGAGATTTTACAGAAATTAGGTAACTTTTAGGGATATTTTGTTTACTATACTTTTTTCATCAAATTTCCACAACTTCGTGTGTTTAAGATAACTAATCTAATGAATATATTGTTTAAAATCGGGCCAGTCAATTTCTTAACTAGGTTCTGAGATATTTCCATTTTTCTGAATTTGACTGACAGGGGAATGACTGAGGTAACAGATAAAATACACAATTCCGATAGAAATATATGAAATGTATTAAGATTGCAACAAATAATCATAGAATATAATAATGGAATGTATTTTTTAAATAATAAATCACTTCAGTAGCTATTTATACGTACTATTGGAGAAAGCTTGTGCTGAGATTGTTCTTAGCCTTCCATATAGTCTTTGACATTTTTAATTACATTATGTTACTTAGTTTATAATACTTCGATGTAGTTTTACTTAATAGTACACATTTGCTAATCGATAGAAACAAAAATATGTATGACGAAAATATAATAATTAAAATTAATAAAAATGAAATCTTTTTCTCGATTAAAAAATAAAAATAATGCTGGAAATTTGTTTACTACAATAAATAATTTACGAAAAGACAATTTTTATCTACAATTGGCTCTTTCCTAATAAGTTGGGATTTTTTAAAATTATTAAATTCATATTATATGATCAACCTGAACATCAGACAGATTTTTGTCATCCAAATGCCATTGCCTGTTTCCTTGTAGATTCTGGGCAAAATATTATAAATTGTTGTTGTGATTAGCCAGCCGCTAACCATTGGTGTTGATAATTTGCTATCGAATTTAAATGTCATAAGTGTCTCCCGCGTAAGTGGATAGCGGTATAGCATAATCTTGACAGTCCGTGAATATGGTTAAAGACATTAGGAGACAGCTCATTATTTTTATTTCAGTATTTAGCTGACAATTCTATCAAAAAAATGAATATATGACCACATCCATCGTAGTCCCAGAAACAACTTAATAAATTCGCCAACGGACTGACGAAATCCACACAAATTTGATCTTAATCTTTGATCTTGAATTAGAAGTAATGTTTCTTTGAGTGTTTTAGAATATTAACCAGCTGTATTTTAACAAATCGTAGTTAATTATGTATAAATCAAGATAAAACTCAGGCTTACAAAGAAATAACGACTCACCGCAGTACTGATAATTTGGACTGGCTGGGCACGTGGTACACACGATAACCACAACTCTAGAATCGGCACTGTTATAGTTGTCGTTAAATGGCGTGGTCTACAACTAACTTTACTACCATCGCCAAAATTTACAAGGGAATTTGACTTCGAGACGATGATATATAACGAGAATTTTTAAATTTGAACAACACACAACGGACTGACGAAGAAAAAAAAGTTTATAATATTTTTAGAGAAAACTGAAAATATTATATTATGAAAGTTATTATATAAATTAATAAGTAAATTACAGACTGCAGTAATATAGTAAGTTTTATTTAAGTAATGGTAATGTTTAATATACATCCAATTGAATGCGCGTTCATGGGATTGTGACACGCCAAAGGACTGACGTTTTGAGGATATATTGTCTTGTTTTACAAACTTATATTGAAAATAAAGAGCGAAAATTTGGTGACCAAATAAAATGCATTTAATGCTTTTGAAATAAAATAAACTAGCAACAAAACATAATAACGCATGATATCTATTTATTGAGGACATCGAGTTGCCAATTTTTTTTAGAATTCACCTATATGTACTTTAATAAAATATCGTATACAGTCATAAAATATGGATAAAGAATATTTTTTTATAAATAGTCCTATTACCCAGCAAAGCAGACAGATAACACCCATTTTTAT
>MU159516.1:28870-42688 GCA_015888305.1 Antheraea pernyi | reverse complement strand
TCACAAAAGTCTAAAAATTATAGACACGTTACATTTACCTTCTTATCATGTGTATAGAAGATCTATTCATTTTATACCAGTGGGCCTGGCGGACGTTATCCTGCCGTGATAATAAAAAAAACCTTGATAATATATATACCTAAACCTTCCTCATGAATCACTTTATCTACTGGTGAAAATCGCATGCAAATCCGTTCAGTAGTTATTGAATTTATCGCGAACAGTTAAACAGACAGAGAGACAGACGTGGCAGAGAACTTTGTTTCATAATACGTAATGATTTTAATTTCGGTATCTTAAAAAGTATTATATAATGAAATTAACTAATCGAAGTTGCTGCAGACCGTACCTTCTAACTTAATGCGATATTCTCTGGGTGGTGTCGGTTTTCCACTGACCCCGTTACGTGCGTGCCTCTCATAGGGTTGGTACTGAAATTATTTTCAACTTATTATAAATCAAAATCAAAATACTCTTTATTCAATTTAGGCCCTGAGAAGGCACCTATGAACGTCAAGACTACCACCGGTTCGGAAAACAACCCAGCCATCGAGAAGAATCGGCAAGAAACTCGATCTGGTTTATCTTTTCATAATAAGTAACATATTTTTTGATTATTACATTAGAAACTTATATATACTTTTACATTATAAACTTGATAGTAAGTTTATCCTACATTCGCGCATAAATATATATGGGAGATTTTACAGAAATTAGGTAATATATATATATATATATGGGAGATTCTACAGAAATTAGGTAACTTTTAGGGATATTTTGTATACTATACTTTTTTCATCAAATTTCCACAACTTCGTGTGTTTAAGATAACGACTCTAATGAATATATTATTTGAAATCGGGCCAGTCAATTTCTTAACTAGTTTCTGAGATATTTCCATTTTTCTGAATTTGACTGACAGGGGAATGACTGAGGTAACAGATAAAATACACAATTCCGATAGAAATATATGAAATGTATTAAGATTGCAACAAATAATCATAGAATATAATAATGGAATGTATTTTTTAAATAATAAATCACTTCAGTAGCTATTTATACGTACTATTGGAGAAAGCTTGTGCTGAGATTGTTCTTAGCCTTCCATATAGTCTTTGACATTTTTAATTACATTATGTTACTTAGTTTATAATACTTCGATGTAGTTTTACTTAATAGTACACATTTGCTAATCGATAGAAACAAAAATATGTATGACGAAAATATAATCATTAAAATTAATAAAAATGAAATCTTTTTCTCGATTAAAAAATAAAAATAATGCTGGAAATTTGTTTACTACAATAAATAATTTACGAAAAGACAATTTTTATCTACAATTGGTAAAACTAATAAGTTGGGATTTTTTAAAATTATTAAATTCATATTATATGATCAACCTGAACATCAGACAGATTTTTGTCATCCAAATGCCATTGCCTGTTTCCTTGTAGATTCTGGGCAAAATATTATAAATTGTTGTTGTGATTAGCCAGCCGCTAACCATTGGTGTTGATAATTTGCTATCGAATTTAAATGTCATAAGTGTCTCCCGCGTAAGTGGATAGCGGTATAGCATAATCTTGACAGTCCGTGAATATGGTTAAAGACATTAGGAGACAGCTCATTATTTTTATTTCAGTATTTAGCTGACAATTCTATCAAAAAAATGAATATATGACCACATCCATCGTAGTCCCAGAAACAACTTAATAAATTCGCCAACGGACTGACGAAATCCACACAAATTTGATCTTAATCTTTGATCTTGAATTAGAAGTAATGTTTCTTTGAGTGTTTTAGAATATTAACCAGCTGTATTTTAACAAATCGTAGTTAATTATGTATAAATCAAGATAAAACTCAGGCTTACAAAGAAATAACGACTCACCGCAGTACTGATAATTTGGACTGGCTGGGCACGTGGTACACACGATAACCACAACTCTAGAATCGGCACTGTTATAGTTGTCGTTAAATGGCGTGGTCTACAACTAACTTTACTACCATCGCCAAAATTTACAAGGGAATTTGACTTCGAGACGATGATATATAACGAGAATGCTGGAAATTTGTTTACTACAATAAATAATTTACGAAAAGACAATTTTTATCTACAATTGGTAAAACACTCTATACCCTTTCCTAATATGTTGGGAATTTTGTTTTATTACTAAATTCATATTATATGATCAACCTGAACATCTGACAGATTTATGTCATTCAATTCATCCAAATGACATTCTGTTTTCTTATGGATTCTGGGCAAAATATAGTTATGATTGGCGTTAAATGACGTCATCTACAGCTAACTTTACTACCATCGCCAAAATTTACAAGGGAATTTGACTTCGAGACGATGATATATAACGAGATTTTTTTTAAATTTGAACAACACACAACGGACTGACGAAGAAAAAAAAGTTTATAATATTTTTAGAGAAAACTGAAAATATTATATTATGAAAGTTATTATATAAATTAATAAGTAAATTACAGACTGCAGTAATATAGTAAGTTTTATTTAAGTAATGGTAATGTTTAATATACATCCAATTGAATGCGCGTTCATGGGATTGTGACACGCCAAAGGACTGACGTTTTGAGGATATAAACTATGTTATGGACACATTGACAAAGTGTCCAGCGATAAGTTTAGTGCTTAATAGTTCCAAGACCCTCCAAAATGACGCGAGCATATGCAATGATTAGGAATAATAGTCCGAAATAATCTTGTGAATATAAACTAAAATAACAGTTGTAAGAAAACTTGGAGTGTGACAGAAATTTTGTAAACTATGTATATTAGTGGTTTTTGAGTATTTATTTTTATAAAACTTATTGAAATAATGGTATACTGAACCCTATTGTGACACGCCAAAGGACTGACGTTTTGAGGATATATTGTCTTGTTTTACAAACTTATATTGAAAATATAGAGCGACAATTTGGTGTACCAAATAAAATGCATTTAATAGTTTTGAAATAAAATAAACTAGCAACAAAACATAATAACGCATGATATCTATTGATTGAGGACATCGAGTTGCCAATATTTTTGACCAAATAAAATGCATTTAATGCTTTTGAAATAAAATAAACTAGCAACAAAACATAATAACGCATGATATCTATTTATTGAGGACATCGAGTTGCCAATTTTTTTTAGAATTCACCTATATGTACTTTAATAAAATATCGTATACAGTCATAAAATATGGATAAAGAATATTTTTTTATAAATAGTCCTATTACCCAGCAAAGCAGACAGATAACACCCATTTTTATATATGTAAAACTAATCCTTCTCGTCGCACTATTTTTATTCAAGCATTTGAACAGTATGGAAGTCGATGTATTGTAGCGCCGTCTACTGGCAAATTATAGTAAAATGAAAAAAAAACTTCCCCGAAAAGACATTTCTGTGCGCCAATTTTAATGGTGAATCGTCATACAGTACTGAAGCTTATCTCTCTTTCATAAATAAGACATCAATCACCCATATGTACTTTAATAAAACTATCGTATACAGTCATAAAATATGGATATTGAATATTTTTTTATAAATAATCCTATTACCCAGCAAAGCAGACAGATAACACCCATGTCTATATATGTAAAACTAAGCCTTGTCCCCCGCACTATTTTTATTCAAGCACTTGAACAGTATAGAAATCGAATTGCTTGAACAGTATAGAAGGCGATGTACTGTAGCGTCGTCTACTGACAAATTATAGTAAAATGAAAACATCCCCGAAAAGACATTTCCGTGCGCCAATTTTAATGGTGAATCGTCATACAGTACTGAAGCTTATATCAAAAGTGTCCAGCTATAAGTTTAGTGCTTAATAGTTCCAAGACCCTCCAAAATGACGCGAGCATATGCAATGATTATGAATAATAGTCCGAAATAATCTTGTGATTATAAACTAAAATAACTGTCGTAAAAAAACTTGGAGTGTGACAGAATTTTTGTGAACTATAAATATTAGTGGTTTTTGAGTATTTATTTTTATAAAACTTATTGAAATAATGGAATATTGAACTCTATTGCTACAGTAGCGCCACCCTATTTTAACGCATTTTGACGGACACTTTTTCATACACAGATATAGTTCACCTTACCTCTGCACTTCGTAATTCGATCAAACATTCGCACAAACTTTTTTTTATGTCAAAAGTAGGCAAACGAACATGTGGGTCACCTGTTGTTAAGTGATCACCACCGTCCGTAGACACTAACAACACCAGGGGAGTCTCAAGTACGTTGCCAGCCTGTGTAAGGGGGAGGGGTAGAGAAAGGAGAAAGGGAAAGGGGGAAAGGAGGTGGGCCTCCGGCGCTCTCACTGACCGAACGAAACGCAACAATGCAAGCAATGTTACTTCACGTCAGTGTTCTGTGAGAGGGTGGACCCATTCATGCTGAAACTATTATTAGATTCACTGTAGCTATTACTAGCTACAGCGTGGCTCTACCACCTTCACTAGAAATTGTCTCTATAATTATTTTTTTTATAGTCTTTGGCAAATAAAGTTAGTTATTTGTAACGTGAAGTAATTTTGATTATCTATACAACCTACGTAATACTTTTTCTTGCATAAAACTCGAAATATAAATATTAATAACTAAAATGAATTCGCTCCAGTAATGTTTCGAATAATTTAAATTCATTTTAGAGTCTAATGAATTGAAATATATGAGTTTATAAGTATAATATTATGTTGTAAGAATCTATTTAATTTGCATAAACTATTATATTACTAAATTCCGATTGATTCAGAGTCTACATATACATTGATGGATATATAATGAAAAGCGCATTATTTTATCAATATGACATTGGCAGAATTGTGGAATATTTTCTCTGGGCCCATAGACTAAATAATGAAGAATACTGAGTAACTATCGCTATAAGCTGGTTCACAGATTAGAAGTAGGATTTTATCATAAAGATTATTTATAGAATATGTTATTGTGACACTTTCATTATATAAAATTCCCATGTGCATGTATGTGTTCGTAATAATTCTCCTCGTGAACGGCTTGACCAATTTTGATTAAATTCTTTTTCGTGTTTTTTTCTGTATGGTTCTTGTTTATACATGGACCCGGTAGGTGACGCTGTTGTCGGGATATAGATTTTTTTTGTATTTTTTTACTATATATATACATTTTGATTCCTTACAAAAGATACCAAGTTGTCAGCCCTCCAGTACTTGATAATATTTTTAATTCTTCTTTTCTATGTTTCGTTTGTGCTTCTAGTTCGCTTTGAAATTGCAGCACGCATGTTGTTCCGCAGTTGTAGTGGAATATGTAATGTATTTTAAATAAGTCTCTTTCGATATATTTAGGTCATGTAACCATTATATTTATATATCTTTTGTATAGATATTTTTGTTTACTGCGCAGCTAATTGCAGCAACTTCAGAGCGAATTATAAGTTCGGCGAAACCTATATTTACATTATAAAAGGTAAAAAACGGAACAATTAAGTAATTACTGTCATAGTGTTAGACTATTATACATGACAGAGTGATTGTTGATTTTATTTTACGTTTTACTTAATAATTATTGAATTGGAATATTTACAACTAGGTGTGCTCGCGACTCCGTCCGCTTGGAACTTAATGTAAAAAAAAAAACAGTGACTCATAAAATCATCTGAATATATTAAGTCCATTTAGTTATGTAGTTTACTTGGACTTAAGTCCCGTCGTCATTAAAATTACAATAACTTTTTATAGATTACCGAAATCAAGATTAAATGTTACTCGAGAATATGCTTAATGATTTTCTTGGTGAGGTTTTATCGTGAATGCAGTACTTTAGCAGTGATACGGGTTCATACACACTGACGGACAGACATTTCTAAAAAATATTGAATTATATTTTGTTACTTATTCCATTCCAAGACACTTGCAACTATTTTTTTTACAAAAATTTAAAAAGCATAGACATGTTAGATTCACATTCTTATAATATAATAAGATATATATAATAGATACTAGCAGAACCCGGAAGACGTTGTCCTGCCCTGATTATAAAAAAAAATCCTTGACAAATTATATACCAAAACCTTCCTCATTAATCATTTTATCTACTGCTGAAAGCCGCATGAAGATCCGATCAGTAGTTTTTGAGTTTATCGCGAACAGACAGACAGACAGACGCGGTAAGGGACTTTGTTTTATACTATGTAATGATACATACATACGTATAGATGAGATTTTTTCTCCGTCATAAAATAAATAAAATCGCAATAACTATTTACAGTATCTAGTTATGAAAAAAATAGTTTTGTCACTTTCATGCTTAAAAGCCGGATTGTTTAGCAAGATCCGTCACACTTGCCGGACTCGTGTCAACGAGGCGATCGAATTTTAATTCCCCTTCCGATGTCGTAACTGCCGACGCTGTCGAGTACCGAATTACGTACTAGTCTATTGTTTGTTTTGTTTTTTTGCGCTGTAATCTTGGTGCTTAACGCGCCAGTATAATTTATTATGAACAGTTAGTTATTCAGCTTTTGTGAGTAACTGCACGATTTAGAAACGTTATGCAGAGATAAATGTACATTTAAGTGTCAAAAGTTACATTTAAGTTCTTCAATCGATTCAGGCCTTAATAAGACGCTTATGTACGTCAAAACTGCTAACCGTTCGTGTAATCTAATGATGTGTTCGAAGATGGTAAACACGCTAAACCTAAAGGGGGGGGGGGGGCTGGCTTTCAATTGCTATCAATGACTGGTGATAGATCTCCAATTTGAGAATGGTAGCTAGCCAGGGGGATGACAAAGCCTCCTATCACCATGCTATGGGATCATCAGGATGTTTTCTTTCACAGGAAACTCCGACTCAGTTGCTAGGATTCGAACCTACGTCCATCGACGCGGTTTCCCAACACGCTGTACATAGCTATGATCTGGCGAGATTCTGATCAAACTTCGAAACCTATATAATACTAGCGGGCCCGACCGATGTCGTCCTGCTTTGATAATCAAAAATAATAAAATTTAAGCGCAGCGCCACCTAAACCATTCTCGGATTCACTGGAACACGCACACAACATTTTATCGAAATCGGTCCAGCCGCTTAGGAGGAGTTCAGTAACACATACGTACAGAAGAAATTTTATGTATAAGGATAATAAAACTGACTGCTTCATTAGATTAATATGTGCTTTACATTTACTATGTACCTACTTCCTGCTCGTGGCTTCGCCCAGCTTAATGACTGATTGACATATCCCACTGGACAGTATTTTTTTTTCTATATGCATTGACATATATGCATTTATGTATTTCTTTACAATTACAGTAGTTAAGGTGTGAAGGCGTAACAAAGAAATGAACAAACTCATATTCACATTTGTAATATTGATATGGATTTGACATTTAAAACAAACGTAATTCAACTTTGTCAAATTTCACGTTCCTTCGCACGTGCAATATACTTTAAAAGATATAGAAAGTTTTTCTCCAGTCATACATAAATGTGGAATAGATTAAGAAAGAAAGGAAGAAACGACATTTATTTGCAACACACACATAAATATTACACATGTACAGATTTAAAACATACTTCTTTACATGGTATAAAATGAAGTCGCTTCCGCTGTGCGTTCCCTTAGATCTTTTAAACTATTCAACGGATGTTAATATAGTTTTTCATACAGCAATAGATAGAGTGATTCAATAGAAACGTTTATATGTATAATAAATGCATACTATAGTACAGTAGAAACCGAAAAATTCAAAGACTTTTAATGTGATTTCTTAACAAACATATTTTTGTATGCCTAAATCGCAAACGCTGGCTAAACCTTACGAGATAGATCAAATTTACTTTACTATGGAATTGTAGGTCTTAACAAGGTCGTTAAAAAAGTATATATTTTATATTATGGTATATATTTATCTCTAAAGGATAATCCACAGTAACTATTTTTATCTTTTTACAAAAATCATTATCAAGTTATTTTATACAATTTAGTATTTATTCGTTATCCAGTTAAATGCATTACATATGTCGTATATGTTATGTAGATCCAAACTGTCCTTAACAGTATTTAATTAAAATGGATATCTACATTGCACCCGTGCGTAGCTGGGGCGGGTCGCTAGTATAATATAAACGAAGCAAGATACAAATAAAAAATTACGGTTTAGTGTATGTGTTTGGCGAATGGACCCCGATTCACCATATGTGCTCTAGGAGGTTGGTCATCCAGCGCTGATTTTCACTCAGCATCAAATCAAATCAAATCAAATAAAAAATACTTTATTCAGTTTAGGCCATAATAAGGCGCTTATGAACGTCAAAACTACCACCGGTTCGGAAAACAACCCAGTCACCGAGAAGAACCGGCAAGAAACTCGATTGGGTACATCTTTTTAACATATATATATTTCAAATACATTATACGTTACAATACCGTTTTTAGTGGATGCACAGAGAGGAGGCAATTCCAGACGTCACCATCGTTCACGTATTGATCCACTCTATAGTAGCCTTTCGACACTAAAACCCGCTTGACATGGTGCTTAAATTTACAGTCCGGCAAATCGGTAATATGTTTTGGGACTTTATTGTAAAACCTAACACTATTACCTAAGAAACTATTACTGGTTTTGCTAAGTCTGAAACATGGGACGACCAGTTTGTCACAGTTTCTAGTATTTAGAGAACATCTGGAGAGTTATATCTGCGCTAAGTGATAATAGGCATATTATGTATTGTGTTGTATATGTACTATGTAGTGTCGCGAAGTTATATCTTTAAGTTACTGACAATTCGAGATCGTTGTAATATCATATTTATGCTTTCTATTCGCAAATCGATAATCACTCCTCAGTCGTATCGGTTCAGTGTAACTGTACTCTTGATAATTATTAACCTCGGCCGCGGTTTTATTCACCGTAATTGTTTGACCGACCGCAACGTTAGCGTCTCTTATATAACTCGATGAATGAAACGCCGATCTACGGTTGCTCAAGAGATTTATATTACCGGTAGTAATGTTTTTATCTTTAGTCGGTTTCGCTTCAGAGGTTGATGAACTTGTGTCGTTTATTTTTATTTCCAGGCTTTCGTTTCATACCTAGACGACTTGTTTTTAACGTCTCAGCGTCTTGAAACGCATTTGTTATTAAAGTTCATAAATTCAAGAATAAAGTGCGAAACCAATAGTCGAGGAATGCTATGGTTTGAGTTATTGGCAGAGCCTTATTGAATCTTATTGTGGATTCATTTCCTATTTATGAACCCGATTATTTATCATTTGTAATAAGCTGTAATGAATTTAGAATTACAAGATCTTCTTCTTCTTCTTACCCTTATCAACAAAAAATCATCAATATTAATAATGCTAGCGAAGAATGCCTTCACACTTTCATTTCTCCTCTCTCCCCTCCCCCAAACACAGGCTGGTAACGCACTTGCGACTCTCGTGATGTTGCAAATGTCTATGGACGGTGGTGATCACTTAACATCATGTGACCCGCCTTTTCGTTTGCCTCCTATGATATAAAAAAGTGACTATTTATATCGTTACTATTATTATAAATGCACATGTGAGTTTGTTACAATTTCACGCTTAAAGGAAAAATACTGTTTCCGAGGTATAGTTAAAATCTTCATTAATGCGAGCGAAACCATAAGCAAAAGGTTGTATATAATTTAAAAAAAAAAACAATGCATAAAGTTATAGACGTGTTCGTTTCGATAAGAATTAACAAAAGGTTAACAACAAAATAACGCGTTGAAGCTAATAATAAAGTTGTAAAAGGATTGAGGTACGCTAAGGCCGTGTGTAAATCGATAAGTCGTTGCGAATGTAAGCGTAATAAGTCCAAAGTCAATCCGGGGTCGACTGAAGTGTTTTTACCTGCTTAATTGTGACCTTCAGGTTTGTAAATTATTTTTATATAAATGATTTCGAAAAGGTATTACGATTTTTCTTTTGTTAACGCACACTTTGTAACTTTACAACATAATCTCACTTCATTTTAAGTGATAATATTGCTTCAGATGGTGCATACTAAGCTTAAAATTACTTAAGTCAAAATCAATAATACTTTATTCAATTTTGGCCCTAAGGAGACGCTTATGAATGTCAAAACTACCACCGGTTTAGAAAAGAACCCATCTTCGAGAATAACAGGCAAGAAACTTGACTAAATAGGTTTATCTTTTTAAAATTACAATCGTTTTTAGCGGATGCACCAAAATCCGCTTGAAATGGAGCTTGAACTTAGAGTCCGGATCGGTAACGTGCTGTGGAACTATGTTGTAAAACCTAACAATAATGGCTAATAAACTGTTACTGGTGTTACTGAGTTTGTAACATGTGGTGACCAAATATGAAAACTATAATAGAAAAATACATGAAAATAAAATAACATGACAATGTCATTATCATTTATTTATTTCATTCTAGAGAGATGGCCTATTTAATCGTGTGTTGGAAACAAAAAAACATCAATATTAATAATGCTAGCGAAGAACGCCTTCACACTTTCCTTTCTCCTCTCCCCCTTCCCCCAAACATAGGCTGGTAACGCACTTGCGACTCTCGTGATGTTGCAAATGTCTATGGACGGTGGTGATCACTTAACATCAGGTGACCCGCCTGTTCGTTTGCCTCCTATAATATAAAAAAGTGACTATTTATATCGTTACTATTAATTATAAATGCACATGTGAGTTCAAAGCCGCGCTGGGTAATTATCACCAACCTGTAAGAGACTGAGTGCAGGACCATAGGTATCTTCTCGGAAGAAGGCGTGGACATAATCACCACACCAGCCCACGACGTATTGGCGATTTCAAACTCTGAGAAATCCACGGTTGCTAAGTTTCCCTTATACAGTAGTACTACGAGAACGTTTCTCAGGTTTAGGTTTCCTCACGATGTGTTCCTTCACCGTCAGCCGATAATGTTATCATTTTAATTTGGTAAATGTATGCGAATTCCGAAAAATCCGTTGATACATGCGCGAGGTTGGAACTTGCGCAAATCAGATCGATATTCGACAGTCCAGTAGTTATGTACAATATATTTATATAGGTACGACGGTAGCGAGCTTCAAATATATTGCCATAAAATTGACAGATTGATGTTCTATCGTTCAGTTTCCATTCTATGATATTATATGGTCGTACTGTAAAGGAAAAAATTGGTGTCGTTCTCTTCGTTAATACATCTGACGGAAGCCGGGGCAAGCAGCAAGTTTTAAATTAAAATGCCTACCTTTGTATCAGTATTTTAGTATAAAAACTCATGGAATTAATATAATATACAGTAGAACCTCGATAAGGTAAAAACTTCTATAGGTAACTCCAAAAAATAATGTGTTGTTAGTGTCCATGGACGGTGGTGATTACTTAACAGCAGGTGACCCACCTGTTCGTTTGCCACCTAAGACATAAAAAAAAAAATAAACCAAGTCGATCCAGTTCTTCAAAGTTTTTGCGGACATAAATTAAATAATCATTGGGAGGGCAGAGTTAAGATACCGAATTCCTGAAACTCAGTCGTTAAGGTTTCGCGAGTTCCCATATTGTAGCTGCTGTAATATCCAAAGGTGCTCAAAAATTAACATACAATTTTTTTTAACTGGTTCGCCAAAGTGACTGTAATGTACCTGATGGAAAGTACAGTACAGTCCATAAGTAACGGCTGGCGTCGGTGTTAAATAACAACGGCAGTCGTTGCTATCATGCCAACCTGCACATGTGCCTCTTCACGCCTCGATTGACTATGATTTCATCAGAATAATTCCATCCGACAACATCATGTTCAATGTAAGAAACATACATCTTCACATGAATACAGTGTCCGAGTATGCTCGCATCTTTTTTTTTTTTTATCATGGGGAAATCCCTTATGGATACACCACCCTCTCGGGGAAGAAGGTGGGTTATGTCCGACTCGCACGGACTAAAACCCCACGGTGTACGTCGTCCGCTATAGTTGGGGCGGCACGAGATCTCTATAGACTTCATCGTGCCGCCCCAGTTGCTTGTGTTAATGTAGATTTGACGTATCCCTCAGGCACAGTCCATCTTTTCTGGATAAAAGGCACCCTATGTCATTCTCTGTACTCCTGATTACGTGTGTGTTCAATTTCATGATGATCTAAAAAAATTATTAAGGCGTGAAAACTTAACAAACGAGCAAACAAAATCATTTCTGCATTGACAATATTAAGATAATCATTAATTGTAGAAATCGATCATATGTTAAAAAAAATGTTCAGAATGTTATATTAATATATGTATATATGTTATGTTAATATATTGTTTTCAAGTTATAAAGAAAAAAATATGTACTTAAACAGTGACTATTTCGACTCGTTAAGAGCTCAGGCTTGAGTCATCATCGTCATCATCTTCTTACCCTTATCCTACTTAATTAGGGTTGGCACAACATATTTTTTATCTACATACACATATTATTTATATACACATATCACAACATATTACTTAGTATTTACATACAAACACATATTAGGTTTTTACCTATGAAATTGCCGTTTTGTATGAAAAAATTTAAACGATTGTTTTTCATGGATTTTATATTTGTATTAATCGAAGTAATCACCCATGCAATCAATGCATCTTTGCCAACGCAGTAGCAGTTTATTGATGCCCTTCTTAAAGAAATCAGCTGGACGGGAGGCAACAAATTCTTCAAATATAAAATTTGTTTAAATTTTTTCATACAAAACGGCAATTTCATAGGTAAAGACCTAATATTATAAATAGGTAAAGTTTGCGAGTTTGTGACGTTGTAGGGGGTAATCTCAGGAGCTACTGGTCCGATTTGAAAAATTCTTTCAGTGTTACATAGCTCATTTATCGAGGAAGGTTATTATATATCATCACACTAAAACCAATAGGACCGGAGGACCAATGAAGAATATTTCAAAATCAGGGCTTTTTCCTCTAGAGAGCTTCCGCTGCGTGTTAGCGACGTTAGCGTTAGCCCAAAGTAACTATTCCACGCGAACGAAATCGCGGGTAGAGGCTAGTATGTATATATAAAGTGACATGACATTGTTTATAAATAAATAAAATAAATAAGCCTTTTATTATTTCTCATTTCCATGCAATTTTACAATGTCTATTTACAAATTATTATTTACGGTATTCGATTTGTTTCCATTATCACAATAATACATATTGTGTACAGAAGGACTCTGCTAGATATAAACCATGTAATTATTGCAGCGCTTGTTAAAAAATATCTTAACAATAAATAAGTTGTTTAAAGCGAGAGAAGCTGCGTGCATAACTAGTTTTGTATAAACACTTATTTATGTTTATTAAGATGATAAAATGAGGTATCTTCATCCTGTGAAAATTAGCTTAAATATTCACTTATATTACTTCAACGCAGACGGAAACAAGCTACAGGTGGTGTAAATTACTGTTAACTTATGGTAGCGCGTTTGGACAATGCGTTTGTTTCTGAATAGTACGCCTCCAACAGCCGCCGCAGGTACGGCTCGCATCTAAATTAGCCTAAAAAGAACAGAAAAGTTCCAGGGAGTATGTGCATATCTTGTTAGGATATTTTACATGTCATTTAATGATGGGATGTCATATGGGTGTTTTGTGAAGCTATTTTAACCAATATAATATTAATTTGTATACAATTAAATGATAGTTGCATTGGGCGTTTAATAAAGATAAAAATTGCGTTACATATGTTACTTAAATAAATGTTTTTTTTTTTATGTCATAGATGGCAAACGAACATGTGGGTCACCTGATGTTAAGTGATCACCACCGTCCATGGACACTAAC
>MU159516.1:0-28838 GCA_015888305.1 Antheraea pernyi | reverse complement strand
GGGGGGGAGGGGTAGGAGGGGGAGAGGGAGAGGAGAGGGTGGGGAAGTGGGCCTCCGGCGCTCTCACTGACCGAACGAAACGCAACAAAGCAAGCACTGTTACTTCACGTCGGTTTTCTATGAGAGGGTGGTACTACCCCGGGCGAGCCGACCAGTAATAGTTTCAGCGTAGCTCTACCACCATAAATGTATCTTAGAAAATGTCATAGATTAGAAGTAACGCTAAACAAAAAAAATGTTTGCGGAAAAACAAAGCCGCGCTGGGTAATTATCACCAACCTGTAAGAGACTGAGTGCAGGACCATAGGTATCTTCTCGGAAGAAGGCGTGGACATAATCACCACACCAGCCCACGACGTATTGGCGATTTCAAACTCTGAGAAATCCACGGTTGCTATGTTTCCCTTATACAGTAGTACTACGAGAACGTTTCTCAGGTTCAGGTTTCCTCACGATGTGTTCCTTCACCGTCAGCCGATAATGTTACCAATTTGGTAAATGTATGTGAATTCCGAAAAGTTCATTGATACATGCGCGAAGTTGGAATTTGCGGATATCAGATCGATATTCCACAGTCCAGTAGTTATGTACAATATATTTATATAGGTACGACGGTAGCGAGCTTCAAATATATTGACACAAAATTGACAGATTGATGTTCTATCGTTCAGTTTCCATTCTATGATATTATATGGTCGTACTGTAAAGGAAAAAATTGGTGTCGTTCTCTTCGTTAATACATCTGACGGAAGCCGGGGCAAGCAGCAAGTTTTAAATTAAAATGCCTACCTTTGTATCAGTATTTTAGTATAAAAACTCATGGAATTAATATAATATACAGTAGAACCTCGATAAGGTAAAAACTTCTATAGGTAACTCCAAAAAATAATTTGTTCCCTTCCCCTCAGAGCCCTAATACCTCTATTACTTAAAATACGCACCCTCCATAACTTAAACTAATAATTTCAGTATCAACCCTCAGTTACTTACAGAAATGTTTCGATGTGCTCTGTAACATTATGTATATCGAATGAATGTACAATACAAAAAGTTTCTCGAAATGTGTTGCTTCCACGTGTTTACAAGTTAAATTGTTAACACAAACAATAAGTATACAATTCCCTGTTGTTTGTTTGAAATCCCCAAAAAGCTGTATTTGCGGTTGTTAGGACAGCGGCTTACTTGGATGGTTAGTTGCTGATCACTGTCCAGGAAACTGTGCTGTGTGGTAAAAGTTACCTAAGTAAAATGAGTTTAAAACGGAAATTAACAACACTAACATACGCTGGTAAATTAAAAGCTGTGAAAAGTGCATTAGAAAGAAAAGATGTTATGGTTCAGCTTGGAATACACGAAAGTATATTATCACTTGTAATTAAAAAAAAGAAGCTAAACTCTTGAAGAAACGAGAATCTGGAGAATGTATTTTATGTAAAAGATCAAAAATTGCTGAATTCCCTATTTTGGAGCAATGTTTATTTACGAGGTTCAAACAGTGTCCAAACCAAAACATCGGTGTTACAGACCCATAGTGAAAGAACAGGAGTGTTCACCAATTGGCTGAAAATACATAATTTTAAAGCTAGCAATGGCTGGTTAGAAGACTTCGAAAAACGGCATGATTTGGCTTTCAAGAAAGTGTGTGGCGAAAATTCGAGTGTAACATAAACCCTTGATAAGTTAAAAAGTCTATAGAATTCTTGTAGTTGGTAGAGCCACGCTGTAGCTAGTTTTAGCATGAATGGGTCTCCTCACCCGGTTTAGTACCACCCTCTCACAGAAAACCGATGTTAAGTAACAGTGCTTGCGTTGTTGCGTTTCGTTCGGTCAGTGAGAACGCCGGAGTGCCCCCCGCTGTCAGATTGTGTGAAGAGTACCAATTTTTCGATCCTAACGACGAAGTCGATCCAAGTTAGTTCCTATTTGAACCACAGTACGATTATGCGCTAGTGTTGATTTCAAGAGTACGAAATAGCATGAAATCGACTGATACTCGATTCGATTTAGAACTCGAAAGCGTCAAGAGTAAGCCACCTGATCCGGTCACGCGTTGTTGTGGCTCAGTTACTACATGGTGAATTAAAATGATGCTAACCTATTTTATAAATTAAAACGTGACGCCACCTATGAGATATCTATAACAGTCGGCTCTACAGTTGTTAAAGCGTCATCTATTCGAGACTTATGAAACTTACAATTAATAACAATAATCAACATTGACAATCATTTAATTTGTTGTTAAAAAATGTTGAGGCCATTTTTCGAAATATATATTATTCTATCTCTTAAATTGGACCAAATTGTACATAAATGCCAAGATCGAGATTTCATGAATATCGGTTGAATAGTTTCGGAGTTCGTCGTAGACAAACATCATGACACTGGATTTTTATATATATAATATAGATGAGGTATCAGATAGATAACTGTGCGTCTCTTTAAATCAGTGACACTCAACCTTTTTTTTTAAACGGACCACAAACTCGTTTCATTCATGGTGTCACGGGCCGCACAAAGAAATAAATAATAGTTTAAAAAAACTAAAAAAACAAGCTTTCATAAAAAAATCCAAATAAAAAACATAAAAAAAAATTTAAAGAAAAATTTGGATTAAGAATAGTGTAAATTAGAAATAAATGTATATTTTTGTAAAAAGTGACAAAAAAATGATAAAATGATATCTGGAGGTGCTGATATTAACGGTAACGCATGTTTTTTAACTTTTTTTCGGATTATTATATTGTCATCGACCTTTGACAGGTGTGCAAAGTTTGAATTAAATCTGATCGTTCAAAGTAGGACAAAATCGAGCTCAAAGGGGTCGGTTACATACATACATACATATACAGGTGAAGCTAATAACAGCGTGATAAAGAAACTAATTTACAAATTAATAACGTATTAATATAGTGAAAAATGGTTGTCCAATAAAACAAACTTGATATAACCCTTATAAGGAACGCATTGCGTTCGGGTTATCTGGGATCTGTTTAATTTACTCAGCGTGCTTGTTTTTCTGGTCACGAAATTTAAAATAATTGAAAATAAAGTATATTCGGGTGGGCCAACTAAAAAGACCGGTTGAGTATGGCTGCTTTAAATAGTTATATAAATAATAAAATCGTGCCCAATCTTTTGTAATCGACTACAATTATATATGGTTTTAACTGGTAATACGGTAGTAATCACTCTAAGCGTAGATAATGCAATTAAGGATTTGAAATACGTTTACTGAAAAAGTTTTTTCAATGAATTTTCAAGGTTATCATACAACAAACAAAGGCCTTCCACGCATTCGAGCGCAATAAATACCGGGGGTCATACGTTAGTAATTTTGCTGCAGTAGGTAATATATTAAAATACCGTTCGTTTTCGGAAACAAATTATGTGTACTCACGAAAACAAGAATTAAACATACTGCCACACGATAACCTATGGGTACTTAGTGTTGTGGTTGTAAGCCATTTGTAGATCTCTTCCTTTTGTTTCTCTTTGTAGTATTTTAGACCGTCCAATATAGAACTGTCTTCGGTTACTCTATGTCTACAATAAAACGGAGGGTGGAAATCTCTGGAAGGCTGAATCGAGAGTTTCGGAAAGGTATTATTAAATGCAATTTTATCCAATAACGTGTCTAAATGAATTGAGAATTTAAAAAAAACGGGTCAAACTCTACGATCATAACTTTTATTTGTTTCTATAGAGGAGAATAACAATAATTCTAAAACGAATATTTGTATAATCTTCAAAGTAGGAGTTTTTGGCGGGATCTCGGTCTGTCATGTAGTGGATTTTATTTTTTATTCATAATCTTGTGTTACTTGACTCTATATTGTGTAAAATTGGTGGTGTTTTATGTAATATAGTTTGTTTATTGTGCATAAGTGAAGTGAATGGAAAATAATACCACGGACCATGAATTCTCGAGATGCCACAAAAATTCCATGGAAAGTTCTAACAAGTTGACCACCATCTTGTTAGTTCATTGAAATTATATCAAGAAACTTGTAATATCGATACTCACTAGACAATGGCAGTGATAGTCTACTAGAAGTCTGGTTGCCAAAATGGAATGGAAGAAGAACTTGTA
The DNA here is from genome assembly GCA_015888305.1 of Antheraea pernyi. Lineage (NCBI taxonomy): Eukaryota > Metazoa > Arthropoda > Insecta > Lepidoptera > Saturniidae > Antheraea > Antheraea pernyi. The sequence goes on along the minus strand of MU159516.1, from coordinate 24,748 downwards.
ATACTATTAACTGCTTGACAATGGCAGTAATAATTTAAAAGATTGATTGCCAAAAAACAAAGTAAAAAAATAATAATTTCAAAGTAACGCCTACACCAATCCACAGATTAAATACCTTTTCGCAAATATAATTATAATCTGTGTAGTGAAGTCTGTTCACATTAATTATGACGTCATCAGATGTGTCAATGCAATTCTACGAATAATTTAAGTTATTTATTATAAGGATCCGGTGAGATCTTTTAGAACTAACTTGATTCGACAATTTTTATATGTAGAATTTAATATGACACTTCTAAATGTACAGTACATCGTTTGTTTTTATTATTAGTGCCCCAATTTATACGGTACCGTCATGTATTTGTCAATTGGCTGTTACTTCGTCTACATCATAGGTATGAGACGATGCGCGTGCTCAATGACAGATCTCTATCATTTCATTGATATGGATATTATGCTTTGTGTTCTATTGAATATAACAGAAAAATAAAGAAAAAATCTCGCACTTGATTGGTTAAGCAGTGTTGTTCCTAGATTCCTGCGCGCGTTATAGTCTGTACGACTATTCTTTGTTTGAAATTTCAAAAATAACGGGGCATTTTAAATTTAAAATTAAAACACTAACATTAAAAACACTAGATTTATTGTAGTCTTCTAAGGTTCTTTGTGCTAGTGACGTGCTATAAAATACGTTCCTCCTTCCCCGCAAGGGAAAAAATCAAACGAGCTGTGATCTCCTGGTATGCTTTGTACTGACATGCGAGCTATGGGCAGAATTGTAATACATATGCCAGTAGCATGTTTTTACCAGTAACAGGCATGCCTTTGTGCGAGTAACAAGCGTGTGTATTCTGGGCTTAAATAAATGTCATAAATACTCCAATCTAGTCGTATCGAGGTATCGGGTTAGTGCGTTTTAGTGTCAAACACATTACGGAGCCGATAACAATGACCTTCGCGAAGCACGCTCATAACATGTTAATGAATATGCAGCGGTGGCCAGTTGGCGGCCGAGCGCATCATTCCGTGACATCACGACGGTTGCGGCGAGTTCCGCGACATGACGCCCGTTAGGGACGATTCACATGTGACGGTTAAATATGTGTCGAAACACGTCGACTGTGAATCGGACCCTCAAGCTTTAATTATTATTTATTCGAAATGAATCAACAACAGAAACATAATATTCATGAATATCAGTTTTTTTTTTCGAACTGACTACGCTTTTGACCTAGCAAAGACTTAACAGCTTCACCGGACTACAATATCAGATATGATATGACATGATAACAGATATAATGGCTGTTAGAATTAATTATGTTCCTAATTAGAGTCAATTACAGCATTCTTATTGACTATGATACAATTAACTATATTTATACATATAATAAGAACGTAAAGCTAATGTATTAGTACTTTTAAGATTTTTGTGAAAAAAATGTGTTTCAGGTGTCTAGGAATAAGTAGTACAATATTTGCAATTAAATTTTAAAAAAATCTGTTCATCATCATCTATCTATTTGTATCACTGCTAAAGAACTGCATTTATGAGAAAACCTTTTCAAGAAAATCATAAAATCAAGATAACCATCTCGAGTAACATTTATGCCCGGGTACTGAGGTACTTTAATTGTAGTTTTGTGTGTCTGAACACACAATCATACGATAAATGTCAGTAAAACTCAACGGGTCATTTGACAGTTTATCTAATGGGTAACTTTGTTGAGTCAATAACTATTGGTAATTGGTTTAACCGAGTATCTCAGAAACTGGGCATTAGTGTTCGTTTCATTCAATTCATTCCCCGAGTAACATTTAGTCTTGGTTACATTCAAAGCTGTGAAGACCCTGCCGGGTCAATAGCGTAGTCAGTTCGAGAAAAAAAAAATACATTCAAATTCGTTCACTCTATCAAAAGTCATTGTAATTTTAATGACGACGCGACTTAAGTACGAGAGAAAAGTAGATAAGTTAATAGACTTAATATATTGAGACGGTATTTATTAATCACTATTTTTGGGGTTAAATTTAAGTTAGGCACAGTTAGCCTGTAAATCAAAATAAAATTGAAGCATCTATCGTACGGTTCACGTCAATCTTTTTGACCGCTCTGAATATAGCTTTAAGTTCGGGTTTCCGCTTAATATTGTGAAAAGCTTATTATAAAATAAAGTTAATATAATGAATTATTATAGGAATCAAAAATTGTCATTTATACATCCTTAAATTGTCCCGAAGTAATATATATAACACGTATTTATACCTGTGTTCTGCGTTACTAAGTTTAGGGCGGTCAAAAAAATCACATTTTACGAAATAATTCTAATTATTGCATATAGCAAAGTGAACTTAAAATTGGTAAAAATGTCGTCAAAGGTAAATTCGTATCTAATAACAAAATTATAATATAAAGGTGATAAAGACACTTAGACAATTAGACATTGACATTCATTCATTGGGCATTCAAAGCAAACACGTTCTAAATATTCTAAAACTCCTACGATGCAACAAATCCATCCGTTAGTACTATAATAAAAATAATATTGTACAAAATCGGTAGACGGTGACGGAAGATTAAGCTTGTCTTATAATCACCGAACGTACGACGGTTCACAGTTACGTAACGAAAAATGAAATGGTGTAAAAATGTCGTTAAATTCGCAAAAACTTTCGTTTCCCAACCAATTAACTAATCGATTGTAGTTATAGTTACATAGAATTAATTTACCCGCTTTCTTGTAATTTGTGATGTATTTTTCTAATTATGTAATTTATTGTCTCACTTAATAACTTAACTCTGTTACGAACGACACTGGACACTGTTTCTATAGTTTATTTATATTTCCGCGGAACCCTATATTTTTTTCTAAAATAGAAATAGTCTAAGTAACTCATTATAACGTCAGCTATGGAATTTTTGGCGGTTTCTTGGAATGTCTTGTAGTGGATTTTATATTTTATTCATAATCTTGTGTTATTTGGTATAATTATGTAATATTGGTGGTGTTTTACGTAATATAGTTTGGTTATTGTGCTACAAAAACTCCCTGGAAAGTTCTAACAAGACAAGAATAAATTTGTTAGTTCTTTGAAATGACAGCAAAAAACTTTTAATATTTATTACCTACTCGACAATGGCAGCAGTAATATAATAGAAGATTGATTTCCAAAAATAAAATAAATCGTCAGCTATCCGCGAATGAAAGTCCCGCCAAAATCGGTCGAACCGTTTCGGAGATTAGCCGAAGCGAACACAGCACAGTCAAAAATTTTAACAATTAGTTTTTTTGTTATAAGGTACCGTATATATTTTCATATCTTCTTTTATTCTTACCTCGCCATAAACCAATATGTAATTTTTGAACTTGAATATGCATTGAATTGGACGGGACTTTTTTTGTAATTGTTTACGTTTCGTATTTCGTATATTCTTTTGTGTTTCTTTGGCCTCAACTAGACTTTTTTTTAATTTATTATAATTTTTTTCTGTTTAACGCTATATTTTTATCTTATTTTGTACATGCTGTTAACACTTAACAGAATTAATGAAAATTTTTGATCATTGAACTGAGTTTTATGGACTTTAAATATATATCCAGTCAATAAAAAGGTATTATTTTGATAGTACAAACAGGCCACTTAATTATTTATTTGTGTATAGATGAAATAACGTCAAGGATCGTGACTGTTTTCTTGTCGCATGGTAACGCAAATCTAATATAATGAAAGAGTTATTACTATCACTAAATATTAAAAAGACGTTTGAAAATGTCACTTCTAGGTTGTCGTAATATGTATTTTTGTTTATTATTGAAGTAAAACCTTTTAGGACGTTGTGATTTATATTTTATGTAACGAAAAAGAGATAGCTATAAATGTGTACATATAGGTTTTAGGCTGTGAGTTAGAATATTCTTGAATGTACTCGAAATATATACAAAGCGACAGGGAGAGAGAAATGTTAAAAGCTTATAGCACATTATTTTTTGTTACATCTTAGTGGCTGTTGCACACTTGTAAAACTACTCTGTGTTCTGTATTATTAGCATTGTTAATATATTTATCTAGTGTGTATAGACGGCGGTGATCACTTAACACCAGGTGACCGACTTGTTCGTTTGCCTCTTACGATATATAAATAAATATATTAACAATGCTAATAATACAGAACACAGAGTAGTTTTACAAGTGTGCAACAGCCACTAAGATGTAACAAAAAATAATGTGCTATAAGCTTTTAACATTTCTCTCTCCCTGTCGCTTTGTATATATTTCGAGTACATTCAAGAATATTCTAACTCACAGCCTAAAACCTATATGTACACATTTATAGCTATCTCTTTTTCGTTACATAAAATATAAATCACAACGTCCTAAAAGGTTTTACTTCAATAATAAACAAAAATACATATTACGACAACCTAGAAGTGACATTTTCAAACGTCTTTTTAATATTTAGTGATAGTAATAACTCTTTCATTATATTAGATTTGCGTTACCATGCGACAAGAAAACAGTCACGATCCTTGACGTTATTTCATCTATACACAAATAAATAATGAAGTGGCCTGTTTGTACTGTCAAAATAATACCTTTTTACTGACTGGATATATATTTAAAGTCCATAAAACTCAGTTCAATGATCAAAAATTTTCATGAACTCTGTTAAGTGTTAACAGCATGTACAAAATAAGATAAAAATATAGCGTTAAACAGAAAAAAATTATAATAAATTAAAAAAAAGTCTAGTTGAGGCCAAAGAAACACAAAAGAATATACGAAATACGAAACGTAAACAATTACAAAAAAAGTCCCGTCCAATTCAATTCATATTCAAGTTCAAAATTTACATATTGGTTTATGGCGAGGTAAGAATAAAAGAAGATATGAAAATATATACGGTACCTTATAACAAAAAAACTAATTGTTAAAATTTTTGACTGTGCTGTGTTCGCTTCGGCTAATCTCCGAAACGGTTCGACCGATTTTGGCGGGACTTTCATTCGCGGATAGCTGACGATTTATTTTATTTTTGGAAATCAATCTTCTATTATATTACTGCTGCCATTGTCGAGTAGGTAATAAATATTAAAAGTTTTTTGCTGTCATTTCAAAGAACTAACAAATTTATTCTTGTCTTGTTAGAACTTTCCAGGGAGTTTTTGTAGCACAATAACCAAACTATATTACGTAAAACACCACCAATATTACATAATTATACCAAATAACACAAGATTATGAATAAAATATAAAATCCACTACAAGACATTCCAAGAAACCGCCAAAAATTCCATAGCTGACGTTATAATGAGTTACTTAGACTATTTCTATTTTAGAAAAAAATATAGGGTTCCGCGGAAATATAAATAAACTATAGAAACAGTGTCCAGTGTCGTTCGTAACAGAGTTAAGTTATTAAGTGAGACAATAAATTACATAATTAGAAAAATACACCACAAATTACAAGAAAGCGGCTAAATTAATTCTAGTTAACTATAACTACAATCGATAAGTTAATTGGTTGGGAAACGAAAGTTTTTGCGAATTTAACGACATTTTTACACCATTTCATTTCTCGTTACGTAACTGTGAACCGTCTTACGTACGCTGATTATAAGACAAGCTTAATCTTCCATCACCGTCTACCGATTTTGTACAATATTATTTTTATTATAGTACTAACGGATGGATTTGTTGCATCGTAGGAGTTTTAGAATATTTAGAACGTGTTTGCTTTGAATGCCCAATGAATGAATGTCAATGTCTAATTGTCTAAGTGTCTTTATCACCTTTATATTATAATTTTGTTATTAGATACGAATTTACCTTTGACGACATTTTTACCAATTTTAAGTTCACTTTACTATATGCAATAATTAGAATTATTTCGTAAAATGTGATTTTTTTGACCGCCCTAAACTTAGTAACGCAGAACACAGGTATAAATACGTGTTATATATATTACTTCGGGACAATTTAAGGATGTATAAATGGCAATTTTTGATTCCTATAACACCAGGGGTGTCCCTAGTGCATTGCCAGCCTGTGTTTGGGGGTAAAGGAGGGGGGAGGAGGGGTGATCCTCCGGCGCACACACTGACCGAACGAAACGCAACAATGCAAACACTGTTATTTCACGTCGGTGTTTCTGTGTGTCGGGTGGTATTACCGCGGACGAGCCGACACATTCATGCTGAAATCAGTAATAGCTTCAGCGTGGCACTACCACCTACTAAATCATACACTAATAGCCGTTTGATAGAACCATAAACCTATGTGATTTTTTTTTATTCTATTTACTTTATCTATATTAATATTATAAAAGAGATATTATAAAAGTTTGTGAGGTTATAGGGTGTAATATTTGGGGAGTCGGAGAAAAAATGGTCGAACGAAAACGTTTCTTATGAACGCTGCTTTAACGATGAGAGATGTATGATTGAGTTCTAGAAAAAAAGTTGTAGCTTGATAATGCCTATTACCGCCCAACAAAGTGGGCACGGGTCAACTAGTAATAGATATACATAATACTAAGTATATACCTACAACATATCTGTTAAAGGTTCTATAGTTTTGCCGTTTTCAAAATTCTTTGTTTTCATTATACAGCATTTTAATAGTTTCAGCCATCCGATTGATTTGAAATGTGTTTTTATCACTTAAATAGTTTTATTAATTGCGGTTGTTTTATTTAGTTTCACTCAGTTCTATAGTTTTATTTAATACTAGGAGTACCCACGGTTCCGCACGTATTTTTTAAATTTGTATTAAAGAAATGTATAATTGTGAGAAGATGTACAATTACGGAAATGCTCTTTCAAAAACTTCTATAAGTAGGACACGCACGCCATCTAATGTAATATATAACTTGTACATTAGATATGTAAATATTATTAAATATTTTAAATTTTAATCTACTACATAGCCAGCCCTCTCAGTGCTCACTTACAATATATAAAAAGTCACAATGTCTTAAAAATGTTATTATATAGATATAATATGCCCATATTGTCAATATAATTAAGTTTTTGTAACCCCACAAAAAGCAATCGCTTGGCTGTTCCGCGAGAAAGTATATTACGGAACTCTTAAGGTAATACGTTTGTGATCAAAGATCTTATTACTTCTTCTATCTTCAAAATGATTATTGGTTCTAGTGTTGAATTGTAAACAATAAGTTGATATTTATTTTTTAACTATAAATTAGTTGAAGTTAAAGGCTTCAAATATAAATCAAGAGATAATCTCTATCTGTAAGTTTTTAATATTACACAATTAAAATAGTGTTCATAGAACTCGATGCAATATTTTATACGTTGCTGTGGTTACTGAGTTATGTAGACGCAAGCGCGATAAATAAAAGAAAATGGTCAAAAAGGCAATATAATTCAAATTATACAAATATATTAAATTCAATTATATTTATTCTTGAAGTCCAGTATAGCTCTCGCCTCACACACTTGTTAACAATGGATATCATGTTTTTGCTAAAGTTCACGCGGACGAAGTCGCGAGTAACAGATGGTCTTAAATAGAACATCCGAAATTCTCCGTAGGTCAGCTATCTGCCAGTGAAACTCCTGTGAATATCTGTTCTACCCTTTTGCAGATAGGATCGCAGACGAGGCCGCGGGTAATAGCTAGTATAACGTGAAATAGTCTAAATTATTTCCTATAAGGTCAGCTATCTGCCATTGAAAGGCCCGTGAAAATCAATCTAACCGTTTTGGAGATAGCACTGCGGGCGAAGCTGTTGACTAAATTGTTTTAATAGGGTCCACTATCTGCCACTATCTGTCTATCTAAAACATGTTGTGCCGACCCTACTTAAGTGGGATAAGGGTAATGATGATGATGATGATATCTGCCAGTGAAAATGTCGTCAAAATCGGTGCATCCGTTTCGGAGATTACCCGGAACAACCAGACAGGCAGACTGACAGACTGACAAAAATTTTAAAACTGCATTGTTGTTATCAGTAGCATGTATACTTTCATACCCAATCAGCATAAAAGTTATTATTTTGATATTACATACCAACACTTCCTTTTTATTATATGTATATACAAGTATTTAACTTGTTTCATAGTTAGTAGTCCGGTGAAGCTGGTAAGACCTTGTTAGGTCAATAGCGTTGTCAGTTTGAAAAAAATAAAATAAAATTTGTTTCATAGTTTTATTTATTGCAAGCGTTTCATTTAATTCAATAGTTTTGTTTATTGTAAACATTTCATTCATATCAATTTTTTTTAGTATATAATTAATTTTCTATTTTGTTATACATTATTTATTATATTATACGTAAAGGTAATCTATGGTCTTCTAGGTTGGTGGTAGCGGCTTCGATAACAGCCTTTGTGAACGACGTATGCATCCTCGTCGCGATGGCGGACGGCAGAGAGGTAGACACGATCGCACCAGCTCTTGAAGAAAAAGTCAACGGAGCCATCATGCTCTACTGAGACGTTAAAGTGTATAAAGTATAATCAGACATTTTATTTAATTGTAAACAGTGAATCAATTTAATTAAAACGTGGGGGTCTTAAATAATAATGTTTACTATGCTCTTTTGTGACTTGGTGGTTAATTAAAAGTGGCAAGACATTATAGCGACCAGATATTCATCTTTATAAGAGTCATTTGATATTTTAAGTTTAATTTAACATTACCTTACATTAATAATAAGAGAAATACTTTTTTTTATAAGGTACAATGAATTTGTAAAAACATATTCTGTCCATTAATATTGTGAATAGTTTAAATTTAATTACCTTTGAGTTTGGATTTTAATATATTATAATTGATTCCTAATCAACTCCCAGGTTATGATCTGATTTCTTAAATATTTCTTATCGGAAATATATTTAATTTCTCTGTATCTTTTGTACCTTAATTAACCTTTGTAAATGAAATGTCTCTCTGTTGTTTCAGATATTTTCCTCCTAAATATGTATTTTTAATATATATTATGGTTTTATTAGTTTCTCAATCTTCGTAAAAACAATTAAAATAAATATGCTCTCAAACTATTAAAGAATTGTTTTAAACTGTATATAGGTGACGGTCACCGCTTACCGTCAGGCGGATCGCATGCTTATTTAACACCATAATAGTATAAATAAAGAAGTGGAATAATTTATTATAGGATTTTTAATAATGTATATGTCGGGGCAGCGATAAAATGGCGTCTATATAGAAGTATGACGTCATCCATAGTGACGTCATGGTTATGAGTTAATCGATCAATCCGTCAAGAACAATCGAATAAAACGTTAATCGGTACATAAAAACAACATTGACTATAGTTACGACGAATTATCGTTAGGAGCGATTAACCCATTTTCATAACCGCACCACATGTGCTGGTCTTCGGAGCCACAGTTTTACGGTAAATCCTATTTGGGCACGAACTAAAAAGTTCGCAACATCTTATCTTTGCCGTACCGCGAAGCTGTGGAACAATCTCCCGGCCAATGTGTTTCCTTCTTCCTATGACATGGGGTCCTTCAAGCGCAACGTGAAGAGATACTTACGCAGGCCGGCATGACAGCGGCGACCGGCGATGGATAGTATGTCTCTCGGTGGTCGCCATTGTTTTTGGATGTACTGTGCTTACCATCAGGCTACAATAAATAAAAAAAAAACTCAACTGTCTGAGCGTGTATATCCAGCCTTTAGTCGTCAGTCCCCTTTTAAGGCATCGAAATACATAAACGGCCAATCAATTGCGTCTCACATCGAGGTAAACAATGAACAGCCGATAACTTCAACCAATAGCGTTTGAGGTCATTAGTAACACCCCCGATATAGTCAATAGCACGGTATCGCAGGTCAATAGTGGCTCCCTCGTTATATATTATTTTGTGTTTGGAGATTGAGGAACTAAGAAGCCGGTATTATATTGTAGATTAAGTATTATCCTCGAATATTGACAATAATCAATAGCTAACTTGTAAGAAGAACTGATATTAAATTAATTTTACGTTTCTCGGAATTATTATGATATTATTATAATTAATAAGCGAAGAGAATGTAAATTTCGAATATTTTTAGTTAATAATCAATTTAGCCGAAATAAATCACTTCGAGCAGGTTTTTCTATAAAGTTATTTCAGCTGTATACATAATTACGGAACAGCGCCATCTCTTGAGTTCAAAGTAATGCAGAAATAATTGTTAACAACGCCATCTATCTTTCTACTAAGAGAATTCAGCTACAGCAGGGAAAAATTACAATGGTAGTATTTTTATAGATAAATAATATTAAAGATGTCCGTCCAAAGCACATTTTATGTTTGTATATAATATGTAAGCACAATATTATAATTAGTCGTGCCATTACTGTAAGGGTTTATCGAGTCTGTAAATCATATTTTATCTATGCTCTCTTTCTTTCTGTATTATTGTGTTGTGTTAATTTTCTGAAATAAACTACTAATAATTGATGTAATTGTTTTTTTTTTATTAATCATTATATATTATAAAACAAAATCCTCTGCCACATCTGTCTGTCTGCTCGCGATATACTCAAAAACTACTGAACGGATTTTCATGTCATTTTCACCAATTGATAAAGTGATTCATGAGGAAGGTTATAAAGGTAGGCAGGTAAAAGAAGGTATATAATTTATCAAGGGATTTTTTTATTCTCAGGGCAGGACAACGTCCGCAGAACTCGCTAGTAATTAATAATTACTACAGTATACATACTGACTTTTAAGTTTTGAACTGAAATAATTTCCAGTGAAAAGCATGAAATAGGGATGCCTAAAATAAAAAGGTGCTTACATAGCAGATATGTATGGCCCAAAATTAATAATATAGCATGTACTGAACTTTTGCGTTAGTAACGCCATCTTTATTGCTCTCAGTTTGTCGTACACTTTTAATATACGAAATTTATTTCCTATTCTATATTCGCTCGGCAACTTTACAAAATTCAAAGTACATATCTGTTTGTCACTTCTTGGGTCTGGAGAAGGACATATACACTTTTCGTTCCGAATGTAGCCGAAAAAACAAACGAAATTTTCAGACAAACTAATATTATAGTGTTGTGACTTCAGCAAGATATCAGTTTTGTAAATCCTTTTGGCAAAAAGAAATAATCGAAAATTGTGTTGCCAACCTATGTTATAAATTGATAGAGGCTTGCCATTGTGCGCGCAATACTCAGAAACGACTTACCTACTCGATAGGTTTCGATTTTTTTAAAGTTTTACTCCTTAAAGTCTTAGACAATCCGCAGCAAATAAAACTATTTTTATAAGTATACTAGCTGACCCGTGCGACTTCGTCTGCACCAAATCGGTTATTACCGGTTTCGATTGTACTTTTAAACGCGAAAAATCTAAATACATCTCAAAACCCGATTGCAGCGATACCTACTGTTTCAAATTGTGAATCCCAACTATCCAGGGACTCACTCAAACATATACCCAGTTAGTATGTGAGAAATATTTTAAAATATGCTTTGAACCCGTTCGCAGCATCACCTACCAGGTCCAATTAAGATAACAAATAACCTACATATATTGCCGATAAATGTCTTCCCAGTACGTTGTCCCAGTAACTTCTGTCCCAATAAGCCTACAACCAGTTCGTAACATCAGCTACCGGGTTCAATTAAAATAAAAACTAACCTACGTATATTGGCAGTAATGTAAAAAAAGCTTGAGAGGTCCATGGACCTCCAGTTGGAACGTAGTTCCTTTCCCTTTTTTGTAGGCGTTTACTATACGCTCAGTATAGTTTACATTATAAAATATCAAGTTGATAGAGTTAAATTGTAATTTAAACGTTAAAATATATTCATAAAATAAATAATGATAAATTAAACACTGAATGACATCATAACTATTTTCAACTTGTATTAAAACTTTTTCACACTACATTGTATTAAAGAAAAACATAAATATTAAAAAGATATGAGCAACATGTGTCATCTGTCACTTGCCTGTGACTATTTGTCTAAGAGCTAGGCAACGGTTTCGACAGCGAATTGGCTGCCGGTAAACCTTTACAGGCAAAAATATTGAACTTTATATAATTTTAGAATGTTTTGTTTTTCACTAACTTTTAAACGCTACTAAAACGTGAATTTATTATTGCCAGACATTTTTGATATTAACAATAATGTGCCCGATGCAATTTTTTGTAAATAAAGAAGTATGTTCAAACCATGTTAAGATATCTGTAATTTTATTGAAGTTATATTTCTTTTGGCGCGTTAGGGAAAAATGATGAGAGTAAATTTTTACGATGAACGCGCACACCGTAACAAAAAAATGATGAGAGTAAATTTTTACGTTGCGCGCACACACCGTCACGAAAAACCGACACCCTGAAGTTAGCTATAGTCAACATTTTGTTTCTTTGTATTTGTTGTTTGTATTTCTTTATATTAAAACTTTCATTGTATTAAATACCTTTTTTTTATTGTTAGTGTCGTTTTTTCTACAAACGTAGAATAAGGCGCAAGATAAAATTTTTGAAAAGATTTTTACTTGTTACGCCAAAGAAGTATAACTTCTAATGCGTGTACATAAGTACACACACACACTTTTTTTTAATATTATTTTATTTCAACATAAAAAAGGGTAAATTAAAAATATAATGTATTTTTTTATGTCATAGGAGGCAAACGGACAGGTGGGTCACCTGGTGTTAAGTAATAACTACCGTCCATAGACACTTGCAACACCAGGAGAGTCGTAAGTGCCTTGCCAACCTGTGTTGGAGGGGGAGGAAGCGGAAGGGGAGAGGAGGAAGGGGAAGAGAGGTGGGCCTCTCCGGTGCTCTCACTAATCGAACGAAACGCACTAATGCAAGCATTGTTACTTCCCGTCGGCTTTTTGTTAGAGGGTGGTACTACCCCGGGCGAGCCGACCCATTCATCCTGAAACCAGTAATAGCTTCAGCGTGGCTCTACCCCCTACCAAAACCTATGTATAGAATAACTTAGTTATAACTCTAGCTTAGCGCAACACTGGCTGTATAATAAAGATAGCCATAATTGTGGAAGAGCCTGGTTAACAAAATGAAATATGTTCTTTGCAAGGGAAAAAATAAAATGGTTTGAAATGAATTATTTTGTTTATAAAGAATATCACCAGGCACATTATTGTCAATAACAAAATTGTCTGGCAGTGAAAAATTCATGTTTTTAATAACGTATAAACGTTAAACTTATAAAAGTTACTGACAAAAAATGTTCCTTAAATTATTTATAAATCAAAATGTTGATCTGTAAAGGTGTAATTCGCATTAAAAAATACAACGTTAACCGGCTACCAGGTATCCTGAATCGTGTTTGGAAGGGCATAATATATCTTCATATTAAAGAACCAACTTTTCTCAAATTCTCGTTCTTCCAACGTTGCTGGCTCTTATACTAAGGTGTCGCAAAAAAGTCTAGTTACATTAACTAATTTCTTTTCTTTCGTTATCCTGGAGAACCCCTTGCGTTTTATGGGTCAAAAAGTATCCTAAATGTAACCTTGTAATGTACAGATTTGGCTTTGTTACAGTTTTATTATAGTATAGATAAATAAATAAATCTTGTCACCTTTGTTTAGCAAACATTTTTTTATACAATGAAATAAATGTAACAACATAAGTGACAGTTTCGTCTACATAAATGTTTCATACGTGGTCGATAATTACGTACAGAAATGTCATGTAGGCGTAGCTCAGTTGTAACGTACGGGGCTTTATATGTTTCGACGGAGCCGACGGTTCGAATCACGGTGGTCGTTTTTTTTTGGTATTTTTTTTTAAGTAGCATATGGAAATATAGCTTAATTTTTTAGCAAATCTGTCTGCTATATATAGCACAAAGAAAATTTACCAAAATTCGTCAAGAATATCATGAACTACATTTTTTTTACTTTCGTCCGTTATCCTGGAGAATCCCTTGTGTTTTATGAGATAAAAAGTATCCTAGATGTAACCTTGTAATATTGGTTATTACTGTGCCAAATTTCGTCTAAATTGGTTCGGTACTTTCAGAGTAATACGTGTTTAAAGGGACAGACAAACAGGCAGATCCTGGAGAATCCCTTGCGTTTTATGAGAAAAAAAATATCCTAAATGTAATCTCGTAACATTAGTTATCACTGTGCCAAGTTTCGTCAAAATCGGTTCAGTACTTTCAGAGTGATGCGCGTTCACAAGGACAGACAGACAGACAGACAGACAGACAGACAGACAGACAGACAGAAATTTTAAAAGGGTTATTTTTGGCTTCTATATCGACAACAAAGCCTACCCCCATCAAAATTTTCAAAAAATATTTAATGTACAGATTTGACCCTGCTACAGTTTTATTATAATATAGATTACATAAAACAACAATAATATTACAAATTATAGACTCAAGTAACACAAGATTATGAAAACAATACTAAATCCACTACATGGCAGACCAAGATCTCGCCAAAAACTCCTACTTCAATAATTATTATATAGTTCATTTTAAACTAATTGTTGCCCGTGGCTTGGTTCTAATGGAAATGATTTTACTATTTCATGGGTACTACGTATTTTACTTCGGTAAATTGTTAAACAAGAGTTTGTTGTCATACTTTTGTCACTTGCTTAAACTCTAATAACATAACGATATATGTCTTTGCGTTTCAAAATGAGCTAAAAGAAATTTTAGCCGTTTCTAATATTTTAACTTATTTTTCAAGATCTTCAAATTTTGTACGTATAAAATAAAAAATAAATAAAAACCTTATAGACGGTAAAATATATATAAAGAGTGGAAATCTTAAAAAAATTAAATATGTTCATTATGATAGACTAACGCTGGATTCAGGTCATTTTGAAATGTGATACAAATATAGTGTTACAAGAGATCTTTCAATTGATTCAATGGTATATTCAATTTAATATAATTTAATACATTTCAGCCTGCCCGCAAAAGAATACTCGAATCATAGTGCTACATTTTTCGCTTATATTTTTATAGTTTGTGTTAACAAATTTGTATAAAATAGTTTGAAAAAGTACATTGGAAGTGTTAAAAGACATTCGAGTTATTACAAAGTAAGTTGAAAAAATGAAACCATTTTCATTTATTTCCATTTGAGTCGATGCTAATTTAATTCAATACAGAAGAAACAGGAGTCGAGTTAGACGTCTGTGATGTACGGAAACGTGAGACGGTTCGCTCTTCAGGGAATTACTCTGCAATCTTGTTACACTGAATAAACTGAATGCTACATTATATAAGCGGTAGCGTTTGGGCGATTTATGTTACAATCTCTACCGGTGATGAAATTATTACAGTAAACTCTCTATAAATCGTGGTGGTTTAGTGGTTTGAACGGTTTTTTTTTTGTATTATAGAAGGTACGCGAACAGTTGGGTCACCTGACGTAAGTGATCACCGCCGTCCATAGACACTTGCAACACCAGCGGAGTCGCAAGTGCGTTGCCAGCCTGTGTTGGGGGGGGGAGGAGGAAGGGAAGGCGAAGAGGAAAGTGGAAGGGGAGGGGAAGTTGGTTCTCCGGCGCTCTCACTGACCGAACGGAACACTGTTACTTCACGTCGATGTTTCTGTGGGCCGGGTGGTAGTACCCCGGGCGAGCCAACCCATTCATGCTGAAACCAGTAATAGCTTCAGCGCGGTTCTACCACCTACAACGGAGGATGTCCGTCGAACCCCGGCATGTACCAATGATTTTCTTGGAATTCCCACACATTTACTAACTTAAATTGGTATAGAATATCGGTTGACGGTGGAGGGGTGTAAGGGGTGTCGAATAACATTACAAGACTTGAGACACCCAAGTCAACCACACCTGCACGTGGTGCACCCTGCTGTATAACGAACGAGGCAATGGGGAAAGCGGAGTGGTAGGGTTTTACAGCCTGACCGGGTCGTAACCACCATGTATATGGCGAAAAAGCCCGTCATAGTGATTCGCTGACCCCCTTTGGTGATTTGTCTGTGTCGACATGTTGCTATTTTCGATTATTCTACGTTGTTAGACTGAATATTTGGCTATTAAGTTTAAAGCGTGTAATTGTCATACTTGAACACTGGCGAAATTGCTTTCATACGCAGATACATACGAAGAAAAAATAAACCTTACATATTTCTGCTGTGCTATTATGTCGTCTCGGTCTTGTAGTATAATTGTTTAGATTAAAGACTGTGTACCAACAGCATATAGACCGTATATCATTATCTTTTTCTATATCAATGTAAAGTTTTACGGTGTTTCAATTATAATAAACAAAATAAAATAAACATTACTAATGTAACACTGTGGGCCTGGGGTAAAAGAAAAACACCTGGCAGCAGTGCAACCGTTTAATAACTATCCGTTGGTAATTGTTTAGACTCACAGGAAGAACATAACATAATAATTAGGTAATTAATCAAATATTAATAAGATATCACATTTCTTATGGAATGGGAAAACCAGGCTTGTGTAGAGGAAAGGGATCCACCGAACTTAAAATAAGAGATTATATCAAGCTTAGCTGCTAGGAGCGTCTGCCGTGAACACCAAGTTCCGGGGATCCAAGAGGTCACCAAGGGGGTGCAGGGTCAACGAGCGCCCGAACTGGCTGGTCAGGTGAGCACCGCAATACTCGCTGCAGCCTGCTGAGTCTATAACTCGGCAGCGGGCCTCAGCAGTTAAAGTGAAAAATTTCCTAATGGAAAAACCCCATTCATCGGGGTTTTGAAGAGAAATCGCATGACGTGTCGACCAACATCCTGCCGGAGAATTGAGTCTAAACCATGAACTCCGGAAACTGAGTGAACACTCGGGCTACCTTCACACCAACACTTGACCGCAGCGGAGAGGAAAAACAACTCCTTACTCGGGCAGCTTCCAAAACAGGAAAGATCGTTTTCGAAAAAGCGATGGACATGGCCCCCCGTCCATCAGCTGACAGGTCACGGGATACCAGTGTAAGGAATCAAATGTGGACGACGCGAGCGTCTTAAATAATCAAATAATTAACGAATTTGAACAGAATCAAATGTCACAATTACAGATTGTAATGATTAACGTTTTAAAATTATTACGGACTTTTAATATATGATGAAGGTAATGATTTTAATTAATTTGACTACACTTATGGGCAAAATAAAATCTGAGCGCAGCAACACCCCGTAACAGAGTATTAATCCGTGAAGGAAATCACCGTATGAGCCGCAGATAATTATTTACTATTAATTCTGATAAAGAAATATGATATTAATAATAAATTGTCTGTGAAATGTGTAGTGTTGTAAGGTCATTGTTAAACAATTAAGTGATGTTATTAGATTCAAACACGGTTGAAATTTACAACGTGACACTAATAAATAAAATAAACATTACTGCATAATTATTATAATAGCTATATCGACGTTAATATGTTCTAGTGTTTATTTTATGCATAATGTTCCAGTCCACGGTCCCGAGTGGAAATATCTCTTTACTTCCAACTCGTATCAAAACGTATCGGGATCTGATGCTATATAATTTATATTCACTTATTACATTTAAAGTTATTTTACATCGACTGGTTTATGTAGTAGGTATATAGATACCAATAACTGCTATTAAAACAGTCTTTGTTAGCAACCGTTCTTAATTACTCTGCTGTTTGATAATTTGCTGTTTTATATCAGAATGTAATTTGTAACAGCGATAAATATTCGTTGTTTGTAGCGTAGCCTTGAGTGCAAGCAACGTAAAATGTTAGTTTTTAATAACGATTATAGTTTAGGCTTGACTATTTGCAACCGAGTCGTAGCTTTTGGGTGAAGGAAAAGAGTGATGAGATCATAGCATGGCGGTAGGGCTTTTTCTAATAGTTCCTGTCTAGATACTACTCTCTCGTCAAGCCGCTATTGGTGTATTCCGTCAGCTGCACTTAGATCACATCGTGAATCAACATCAGGAGAGATTGTGGTCAAACTGGTACTTACCACCTGGTCAAGCTGGTCAAGTAGGTGGTAGAGCTACTCAGTAGATGGTAGAGCTACGCTGAAGTTATTTAATGGTTACAGCATGAATGGGTCGGGTCGCCCGGGGTAGTACCACCCTCTAACAGAAAACCGACGTGAAGTAACCTTGCATTGTTACGTTTCGTTCGGTCAGTGAGAGCGCAGGAGGAGGAGGAGGAGTATTTAATCTCTAATATCTTATTCACACACTGTAACAAAAAAAAAACAAACATTGAATTTTTATAAAGACGAACAAAAACCATCCCCTTTAAATAAACTGACAGTTTTGAAAAGTAAAACTTCTTTAGGCGCGACTAGGAGGTAACTGGACGATAATGCAACGGAAATTCCATTATCGCGTCACGTTTCTGTACCATCCGGCTTTTAAATATTTTTGATTTTGTCAGTAAATAGTTTATAAATAAATCAATGAAACAAATTTGAAAAAAAAAATTTAATAATAATAAAAAATAAAAATCATACAATAGAATTATTTATGTATATATGGACGCGCGATCGTGCTGCTATCTAGTTTAGCTAGTTTAGCTGCTAAAGGGATGGGAGCCCCGGGTCACCCACAATCGGGCCCAGTCGCAGGTGCTAGGGGGTAGGAGAATAGGGAGAGGGGAGAGGTAGCGGAGTAGGGGAAAGGATCCGGGACGCTGGCGGGCAACACTAAACTGCACGATCGCCTTTCGCGATACCGGTAACTTACCGGCGCGGCGGGGAATTTATTTGTACACACAATTACAATTGTCCTTACAACTGTACTTAATATCACTCGCGGATACAGCGGTCTCTGCACACGAGTACAGGTCGCAGAAACTAGGCAGGCCAGTAGCAACGAATCAGACCGAAGCGCTATAATTCTGCCTGAAGAGGGGCAGCGCCTCGATGCGTAGCGACGGCTTGAAGACTCGAAGAGCGGGTTGACATGACGAACCACCGTGAACGATGAACCACGATGAACGATGAATCAAGATGAACCACGATGAACTTCGACACTCTGTTGTAGATTTGATTGCTACGAACCTGCCACGATTTGACGATGAGTAGGCCGGTAAAGCTGTAAAGGCCTTGCAAGGCCAATAGCGTAGTCAGTTCGAGAAAAAAGATTTTGTACGCGAATCAAATAGCGACTACTTGATACTTTAACAGAACGTCACGCGATTTCATCTTGCTAAACCGGACTACTAAGGCGAGCGCTTAAGGCACTCAGCCGATTTTTGTTTTGGCAACCAGCTCAAGGGTGCACGGCACACCTCGGCTTGGCTGTTGCCTGTTCATGCAATTCGCGACCTATCAAAGCTAACCTAAGTTAAAGCTAAACTATTCATACCAATAAGAGTTGCTGAAACATATATGTGTACCAAGCATACATATCTCAACAACTCCTATGTGTATTTTGTATCGGAAAGGATTCTAAACTATTACAGTTCGATACGGGAAAAAAAAGAAAAACCCATCCACTTTATGTGTAAGCGTGTGAGCGTGCACGTGTGTGGAGGTGATGTGTGTAATGTTGTTGCAGTGATGTATGGGTGTGTCACTGTATCGCGCGAGCAGCGCACTCAAGGGCTCCCTACCGAGGGAACGAACCTAGGCTTGAGCCGCTGCCGAGGGGGGCCTACTCTGGTGTGCGGGAGCGAAATTTACCCCCAGACCACGGCGGCGTGATCTGTGGTTACGCGGGCGTGGGCGTGAACACGCTCTGTTTTGAGAGACAGGCTGGTACTGATCGTTCGCTGCCGTTATATCGTCGGGAGGATCGGTAAAAATATGGCGCGGACGTCTTTTGTGACGCGATACGTTCGGTACGATTCTGTAGTTTGCGGCGGATACCACTAACGGGCTAGAGTGATTCTCGGCTCTATCAAAATAACTGTCGGTGAGTGACTTTACATACGCCCAGATAGAAGGTATCTCCAAGTCCCTGTGGAGATCCTTATTCCGGACGTATCGCGGAGCCCCGGTGGCTTTACGTAGAAAACGGTTCTGGATACGTTGAAGTGACAGAAAGTTAGCTTGAGACATATGTGCGAAAACGGGTGCACTATATGTCAAAATCGGGCGAATACAAGTTTTATAAAGAGTCAGCTTGTGTCTTAAGGACATCTTATTTTTATAAACGATTAATGGGTGTAACCGACCCAAGACCATAGCGGCCCTATTCCTGACTCTTTTGGTATGTTGGTTAAACGTGAGGCGTCTATCCAACGTGACTCCGAGGTATTTAACCTGGTTGGCCCAGGGAATCACTGACCCGTATAATTTTATAGGCGCGAGTTTGCGCATGTATTTGTCTGATTTTGGGTCGAAAATTATCGCGGCGCTTTTATCTGGATTTACTGCTATACGCCATCGAAGAAACCAGTCACCGAGTGTGCTAACGGCTTTTTCGACGCATGTCCTAACTCGTGTCGGAAACCATCCGGAAGCGTAGAGAACTGTATCGTCAGCATAACAACCTACCTCCACTCCCGGGAGTTGAGGTAGGTCACTGACGAACAGACTGAAGGTGGCGCGCGCGTGATGGGCGCAGGCGCTACCGGGGCGCGAGAGGCGCCCGGCAGGCCGGGGAAGGCCTCCACGGACATGAGAGGTGGAGGCGGAGGGCGGGCGGCGGCCGCAGGTGCCCTGGACACCTGTCGTGCCTGCCGGGGGCGTTGCGTGCGCGGTGCGCGGGGACAGCCGCGATAGTTCGCGGGGTGACCCGTGTTACCGCAGAGTACGCAGCTGGGAGGTTCGGGAGTGCCGGCCGTGCGCCCGCACTCCTTCGTGGAGTGATCACCCAGGCACTTGACGCACCTAGGGCGGAGGTGACAGTTACGGGCCGAGTGCCCGTAACTCTGGCAGTTGTGACACTGCGATGGGGTGTTGGTCTTACGCGGGGGCTCGACGGTGATGCCGCTGAGGCCGCAGATGGAAGTCAAATTAAATATTGACTTGCCCTCTACTGTACGGTCGAGGAGGACCAAGACCATATTGTAGGGGGCACGGGTGCGGGGGTGGTACATGCGATGTACCTCCCGGACCGGAAAATCACCCTCCATAAGGGAGACGGTGACATCTTCTACCGAAATTTCGGCAGGGACGCGGCGGAGTACTACTCTGAGGAGGCGTTCCTCCTCGAGAGCGTATGTGAAATACGCTAACTTCGATTCCCGAAGGAACTTAGTTAGCGCGCGAAAGTCGTTACTGGTCGGGACCTTAACTTGAATGCCCGCCTGAACGTTCAAGGCGGACGTATAATTGATCTTGAGTTGGTTAAGCCTAGTGGAGATAAACATCCACTGCGACTTATCCTGTATCGTCACAGGCGGCGGTGGGCGCGGCTTTTTTGCTGCGGGTTCTGCGGAACCCGAGGTTTGGCTCTGAGGGAGCGAGACGGAGACAGGCTTGGCTCCGCCCCCTAACGGTTTTACGCGTGCCGGTATAGCCGCGTTCTTACTTTGCACCCGGGTGCCCTCTGACGGTTCGTTTGTACGACTTTGCTTGGTCTTGTGACCTGAACTTGCATCGGACCCGGAGTCCGGTGAGCGCGCGCCACGGTCGCGTTTTGAATAAGTGACGGTTTTGAAACCGTCACTGTTTTGCGCAGAAGGCGCAGGAATCGCGGTTGTCGCGGGGGTCGCGATCGACGCGGATCTATCGGTCGGCACGGCGGGCGCCGCCTCGTCCAGCTCCATCTCGGAACCGGAATCCGAGCTGGAGCTTGGCGCGGGAGCACGGGCTCGATCCGCCGGATTCAGCGGTGAATCCGACGAATCCAAGGACGACTCCGAATCGTTTTCGAGGACCGCGAACGAATTCTTGAGCTCTAACCTTGACGCATTCTTTCCCCTCGTATATATAGCCACGAAGGCTTCGAACGACGCGTTCAAATCTACATTGGAACCCTGTTCCTCTAAGTACTTATTGTACTGCGACAATATCTCTATGTCGGCCATACCGAGGCCGGAGGGTGCGGGGGGTCGCGAAACAACCTCCCTGCCTGAGGGGCAGGGGGGCACGCCTTAACGGTTTTTAAGGGACTATCCCGAGTCCGGACCAAAAGAGCTGTTTAAAACTAAACAAATTAGGAGAAAAATGTAAATAAATACGTGAGCGAGAGAGAGGAAAAATAATATAAGACTACATAAATAAACAAAAAGTAAATAAATATATAAAGAAACGAATTGAGAAATACGTAAATAAATAGATAAATAAATAAGTAGAGTAAACAAATAAATATCAAGCAATAAAAAAATAGAAAGGAAAGATCTCACTCAGTTCTAGGAAACAGAACGCCACCTGTAGCACAGGTGTGCGGCGCAGGTGTGCGGCGCAGGTGTGCCCAATCGGAACAATGGAAACGAGCACTCACGAAGTAATAACTGACGTCACTAAATCACGAGTATCGAAATCGAAGAGAGCAACGAGCGCGACGTCCGTCTTGCACGGTAGTCGGGTCGGAACCATCCCGATTTGACGGAGCTCCCGACGAGCTTAAGTAGCTCAAGGCTATACCGTAATGAGAGCCGCGGCAACTCTCATAATTTTTTACGTTTTAAATTGTTATTTTCATTATGAATTTAGGATATTTTACAAAATATCGTACTAACTATAATTATGACCTACATGTGTTATATCCCAATGAATTCGTCTCAAAAGGCTCTATATAATTGCCACGCTGAAGCTATTATTGGTTTCAGCATGAATGGGTCGGCTCGCCCGGGGTACTACCACTCTCATAGAAAACCGATGTGAAGTAACAGTGCTTGCATTGTTGCGTTTCGTTCGGTCAGTGAGAGCGCCGGAGGCCCACCTCCCCTCTCCTCTCTCCCTTTCCCCCAAACACAGGCTAGCAACGCACTTTCGACTCCCTTGGTGTTGTTAGTGTCTATGGACGGTGGTGATCACTTAACATCAGGTGACTCGCCGGTTCGTTTGCCTGCTAGGACAGAAAAAAGAAATCGTGATATAAAATTATCGTATCTCTCAAGTTGTACCAAATTATACGTAATTGCCAACTTTCATGAGTATTGGTTAAGTACTTTCAGAGTTCATCGTGGACAAACATCATAACACTGGACTTTTGTATATCTAAATATCACTCGCACAATGAAAGGAATCTAATGACATCTCGTATCATAATACTATCGATAATCACAAATCCGAACGTTTAAATCTTGCCAAAATATGTATATAAACATACTCAAAAAAGATTAATCCTTTTGTAGGCATTCGTTTAAAGACATTTAGAGGTGTATGTAATCAAGTTCTAGTACACAAAATCTAAACTATGTAATCCCGGTAGGTAGTAACTGATTGGACAAAGCCTTCGTTTAGCTCCCTCGTCACGTGCAGAGTTAAATCGGCAGATCTGTCGCGGACGGCCGATTGAATTCACGGTACCCAGCACAGGTTCGTACTCAAGTTTGAATCTTTCAAAGTGGGCCGAGGTCAGGACCCCCCTCAGGCATGAAGTTCTTTACGCTTTTTATTCTACTCCGAATGTAATGTAATTAAATTAAGATTGGGGGGCTCAGGAATGAAGTTCTTTGCGCGTTTTATTCTACTCCGAATGTAATTAAGATTTAGATTGTATATATATGTATTTTTTCATTATGTAATGAAAATGCGGTATACCTTTACTAAGCAGTTTTCATCATTTTCGCAAGAAAGGTAAATCGAATATATTAATTTAAACATTTTTAGATATAAAATAACAAATTATATAAAAAACTGCTAGATAAAAATAAATTGTAATGAATTTTCCTGGCTCTAGGTATTGAGTTTATATAACCGGTAGCGCAGGCTGCTCGTCTGCTCGAATTTCGATACAAGCACGCATACAGACACTCGTATACATTCGAAAGAGAAAACTTTAGAAACTTTCGTAAAGTGGACCTAACTCTTTCTCCTTACGTGATGATTCCTACCAGTTAACTACTACCACAGGTCGCGTTAAGGAACTTCAATAGGGTAACAGAGTTCTTAAAACACTTCAGTTCAGAAACGCGATCATAAATCTTTATATTATGAGGTATTCTTCAATAATTTTATAACTGAAATCGGAATGAATAATATGTTAAAATGGCGATGATTCAATACTAGCGTTATGAACACCGCGTCGATAGACATGGGGTTTGAATCTTATGAGTTTACAGCTTTTATTGCAGGTAGGAGGTTGAATGAGGTTTTATCGTAAACGCAGTACTTTCGCTGTGTTGCGTCTTCAAACAAATAGACATTTCTAAATGTGGTTGTAATATATTTTATTACTCATTCCAAACACCTGCAACAATTTTTTTCACAGAAATCTTAAAGTACAGACACGTAGACACGGCAACTTAATTGTTGACTTAACGCATTCTCATTATTATACGTGTTGTTTACAAGGATTAAGAGACTTCCCGCTTGAATCGTTGCATGAAACTGTTCGCATTGTTTCAGAACCAAAATATCCTTTATTCAATTTAGGCCCTGAGAAGGCGCTTATGAACGTCAAAGCTACCACTGGTTCGGAAAACAGCCCAGTCATCGAGAAGAACCGGCAAGAAACTCGATCTGGTTTATCTTTGCATGTCATATATTTTTACAGTAATATAAATATTTACATTCGTAATATTATAGTGGATGCACAGAGAGGGGTCATTTCCAGACGTCACAATCGTTCACATATTGATCCAATCTATAATAGCCTTTAGATATTAAAACCCGCTTGACATGGTTCTTGAACTCACTATGAGGCAAATAGGTTATGTGTTTTGGGATTTTGTTAGAAAACCTAACACTATTACCTA
>MU159515.1:174812-189071 GCA_015888305.1 Antheraea pernyi | reverse complement strand
ATCTTTGTTTCATTATATCTACAGACATTGAATAGAGACTGAACCTCTAAACCTTAATTTATTATATAATTATTACAATTTCCCTTATTGTGGTCGCTTTTCGATAACTGAACGAGCATTAATCATGCTAAACATTTAAAATCTTTTTCGATTCTATATTAAGATTTAGCATTCCATTTTATTTATTTAGGAAAACTTACAGCTGACACTAATAAAATAACAAAACAGTAAAACACAAAGGCTAATTACAAGTTTTGACTAATATAAATATAAACTAGCTGACCCTTGCCCACTTCGTTGGGCGTTAATAGGCATTATCAAGCTCTACAACATTTCTCTAGAACTCAATCATATATCTCTTATCGTTAAGGCAGCGTTCGTAAGAAACGTTTCCGTTCGATCATTTTTTCTCCGATTACTTTGTAAATACGACTACCACAAAGAAGTATTTTTATCTTTCAGGTTAATATATAGCCTATAACACTCACGAATAACGTGGTTTTCTATTGGTAATAGAATTTTGAAAATCGGTTTTGTAGATCCAGATATTATCCCCTACAACCTCACAAACTTCACCTCTTTATAACATTAGTATAGACAAACAAAGAAAAAGACAGCTATGAATGAATACAAACACGCATTAAATGACATTTTTTTATTCATACACTACACTGATTTTGATAGTTTATTAACTGTCTATAAATGTACCTTTGTTAATTATTATAAAAAATTACTACAGAAAATATGTATGTTAAATAATATCAAATCAATCAAATCTCTATTACATTTATACAAAAAAAATAAATCTTAAACTGATAATTCTTGAAAAAAATCTGCAGGTATATTTTTTTTTACAACAGGACAATATTTACAGCCCGGCTGTGCGTCCAGGCATTAAGAATAAACTACTGACCCGATTTTTAATAATCATAAATTCGTTTATTATTTTATTAGTCGTTCGTTATCATAAATCGAGGTGATTCGTTGTACCTGAGTTTTTTATGGGGATAAACATCATAATAAATTTGTAACTCGCTGAGAAAACAACTTCCAGTCGATTGTAAAATGTGACGGTTGTTGCCAAATCACTTTTCTTATATTCATTTGCATTTGACAACCGCGTTATGTTTCTATATGGGGTCTAAATTACCGACGCGACGTGTCAATTATAAGAGGTCCTCAAGTTTCAGGGGTCTCCTAATGTATATATTATACACCGACATTAACATTTATTTTAAATTAATAATCAATAACGACTGTATAAAATAACAGTATATTTATTATATAAAAAAGGGAAATTGCCTTATGAGTTATCTTTTTTTAACCGACTTCAAAAAAAGGAGGAGGTTATCAATTCGACTGTATTTTTATTTATTTTTTTTATGTTTGTTACCTCATAACTTTGGACTGGATGAACCGATTTTGATTATACTTGATTTGATTATTTGATGTACCGACTTCCAGTACATCTCTAGGTAGCACACATATTCATGTTTTATTTCATTTGGTTAATTTGATAAACTATTTATTTTCCGCTTTTTAGTGCCTTATGGGTTTTTGATTGATATTGAACTCGGTTTATACTTTTTTTTGAAAATTTACTTTATTAAATACGCCTTATTTATTTTGTAACGGTAAACATTAACACGTTGAAATAAACTCCATCAAAAATCTTGTGTACTTACAAGGAACGTAACTAGCGCATAGCATATAGAGAGAAGCAAGCACAACATAATAATTTACTAGTAAAAACAATTTTTGATACGGGGCTTATTTTGGACAACTACGCCTTTGTTTCTAAAGTTCACAGATTTGGAAACACGTCGTCACATGACCAGCTGATGTAACGGTTTAACTATATCCTATAACTAGCTATGCCCGCGACTCCGACCGCGTGTAAGAAAACAGTGACCAATGCCCGGTGTCTGAGGTACTCGGTTAAACTACCAATAGTTTTTGAATCAACAAAGTTATCCATAAGATAAACTGTCAAATGGCCCTATGAATTTTATTGACATTTATCGTATGATTCTGTGTTCAGAAACGCAATTATCGAAATGATAACGCTATTAAACAGATAAACTACAGTTACAGTAACTCAATATAAATACGATTTTTTAACATGCGTGTTTGCGCCCACGCACGCGTAACCCTCCCTCACGCCGCCGTGAGGGAAGGTCCTTCCTTCGTTCCCGCACACAACGTGGTTCTTCAGTGATATCTCGAGCCTAGGTCGTCCCCGGATGGAGCCCTCGAGCTGTCACTATCGCGATACAGTGACTCACCCACATCACTTGTACACACATGAGATCACCTCACACACGTGCACATATTACACACATAGTGGAAGGGTTTTATTTATTTTTTCCCTTAACCGAACTGAATCGAGTAGTTTAGTTCGTTTCACATCAGATATACATGTAAACGTTCATGAATCATGCAATCTCAATTGTATGACTCACAGACGAGTATATGTATGAATAGCTTAGAATAGTTTAGCTAGGTCAGTTCCGAGGTAACAGCAACAGCCCAAGCCGAGGTGTGCCGCGCACCCTTGAGCTAATTGCCCAAATAAAATCGGCTCAGTAAGCGCTCGCGTTAGTAGTCCGGTGAAGCTGTAGAGGCCTCCAAAAAGGCCAATACCGTAGTCAGTTCGAGAAAAAAAAATACAGAAACTCAGAAACCAGAAACTTATCAACTTTTCTCTCGTACTCAAGTCGCGTCGTCATTAAAATTACAATAACTCGTGATAGAGTGAACCGATTTTAATGACAGTGAGACTAAATGTTACTCAAGGATATGCTTTATGATTTTCTTGGTGTTGTTGTTATATATTGTACATACGTATTGTAAAATACGATGGTTTATTGTTAACGCAGTAACTTAGCAGTGATACGTGTTCGAAGAGGGAGAGAGACAGATAGACAGACAGACATTTCTAAAAATAATTGAAATGTATGTTACTACTTATTCCAACACACCTGCAACAATTTTTTCAAAAAGTTTTTTTTTATGTTATAGGTGGCAAACGAACACGTGGGTCACCTGATGTTAAGTGATCACCACCGCCCATGGACACTAACAACACCAGAGGAGTAATTTATCGTATGATTGTGTGTTCAGAAACGCAATTATTGAACTGATAACGCTATTGAACAGATAAACTCTGATTTTATTATGTCCGGTTTCTGAGGTACTGTAACTGTTTACAGTACCTCAGAAACCGGACATAATAAAATCATCTGAATTAACTATTACTTATTTACTTTTCTCTCGTACTTAAGTCGTGTGGTCATTAAAATTACAGTAACTCGTGGTAGACTGAACCGATTTTAATGAAAGTGAGACTAAATGTTACTATAGGAGAGAGACAGAGAGACAGATAGACAGATAGACAGACAGACATTTCCAATAATGATTGAAATGTATGTTACTACTTATTCCAACACACCTGGAATATTTTTTTCACAAAAGTTTCAAAAGTACAGATATGTTAGATTTACATTCTTATTGTATGTATAGATATAATTAATTGGTGATTGGTGGATTTCTCATAGTTTGAAATCACCAATACGTCGTGGGCTGGCGTGGTGATTACGCCCATACCTTTTTCGGGAACAGGCATATGGCCTTACAGGCTGATAATGATGATATAATTAAAACTAAACTACTATGAAATTACTTACCTATTAATCAATGCAAAATAAATAATGGCAAAGAATTTGAACCTAAATCTCTTTAACCAACACGTTTAGGTAAAACGAATGCAACGTTAAAAGTTGTTTGACCCGCTCATGAAATTCGACTTCCTCCGACGTCCACTGCTAAGCCCGTTATGTAATAATGGTGTAACAAAATTCATTAACAAACTGCATCCACTCAAGAATACACGGGCTATTACAATCTCGATTGATAAAAAAAATATATTTCACCGGATAAATTCAATAACGTAAGGCCATGCGCTGCTGCTTCATTGAAGTTTGTTTTTCGTAAGAAAGATAGCGATAACTTTTTATTGGTATGTAATTTACCGGGTAAATTAAAATCAAGACTTTCCGAATTTTTAAATGAACTCAATAAAAAGTCCTCCAAGGAGCGAAATTTCACTATGGATGAATGAAAATGAATTACAAAGTTTCGATTGTACCTTTTGGATATTTGTTAAATAACAATTTGCTCTCATAAATCACAAAGTCCAATCTCATACATTTAAAAATTACCACAGTTTGATCTTGTGTTAAGAAGTGACCACAAAATTGCAAAATCCAAAATTGTTACTTGCTAAAGTTACAGAAAATAGACATCCAATTTCAGCTGCCAGGAGCTGGGTGACAAATTTTTAATTCGAGGGTGGTTAAAAGCCAAGAAGGCAAAGGAAAAACCCGACCAGGTTGTAGGTTGTAGAGCCACGGTGAAGCTATTACTGGTTTCAGCATGAATGAGTCGGCTTGTCCGGGGTACTACCACCCTCTCACAGAAAATCGACGTGAAGTAACAGTGCTTGTATTGTTGCGTTGCGTTCGGTCAGTGAGAGCGCCGAAGGCCAAACTCCCTCCCCCTTCCTGCTTCGCTCCTCCCCCTATCAGGATAGCAACGCACCCACGAATCCCTTGGTGTTGCTAGTTGCTATAAACGGCGGTGATCACTTACCATCAGGTGATACGAGTGTTCGTTTGCCACCTATAATATTAAAAAAAACCATCATGCTATGGTTTCATTAAGATAGTTTTCTTCACAACCAGCTCAGGTTCATTGTACGCCTGAGTTATTATACATCTAATACACCTAAGTAGGGTCGACCAACACGTTTGTCATATTGTGGTGGCTTAATTTTTACGATTGGCTGCCTGCCTGACATCAACCATCGTTGGGATTATTTTATTGTACCACTATATGTTTATAATTATTATCTATAATTACGAGGTTAGATAGGTACATCTTTTAGCTTTACAATTTTTTGTAGGCTTTAGTTTTGTAAGGCTATTTATAGTTTCTGCTTAAGCAGCACTACCGTTCGATTTAAAAACGACGTTGTTCAAGATATATAGTTTGCTTGTTATATTGTCATTTATAGTTAACAAAAAACTAGCCAACTTTAGACTATTCCCGCTGACTGCATTTTCGGTCTTTCCTTCGTATTCGCTGTTTCAGGGTATTCACAATACTTCCAACTACCCATTCTATTCTATTTTGCTACTGTTTTTGTGCAAACCTTTCAGGTTAATAGCCACTAGTTTTTGTTCAACGTTAGCTGCTATTATAACAGAATCCGACTGCGCGTCTTCAGGATTTTCTATAACGTAAATTGGTGTATTTTGACTTGAGTTAATAAAGTTGGTATCTTTCGAATATTCATTGTCGTATAAATCAACATTTGATACAATAAACCATTATAATAATATGAAATATTAAAACAATAATAGAAAAATAAATGCAAATAAAATGACATTATATTATTTTTTAGTAAGCGACTTCGTTAAGGGATTTTCTTAATTCGTTTGTTAGTGTCTAAGGGTTAAAAGCGGTTCCATTTTAATTATTCCATCAGCAATAGACTTCGAATTTCAAAGATATAAGAAACTCCTCAAGACCAAATAAGAAATGTATAGTGATTTAGGTATTGCTAAACTTTATGACAGTACAAAACTAGGTAGGTACCGAATTGTGGTCAAGAACGATCTGAAATAACTTGGACTGTGGCAATGCGAACTTTGGATATAGATATATCTATCTATTATTATTATGGTCTATTTAATCCACTTTCGTAGATTGGGTAAGAAGAAAGCTATATACTTTCCGATTCCGCTCACAACGTACCAGGCCAACAGAATTTATAACTACATGTGAAAATCGTTCGTGTAAAGAATCCTTAACCATTTCTAAAAAGACGTTTACTTTCTTCAGCATTTATTGTGTATGTGACGCGTTTTGTTCACCGTGAAAGTGTTTTATTTTTACAAACAGATCACTGTTTTAGTCATGGTTTTGTCTATGTCTATAGACAATTAAAAGATGGCGGCATATTCAATTCTCTTATTAGCCTCTTAAGAGTTTTCGGCGGGACTAGTGGATAATAATGATGAGGAATGAGTGGATTTTAAATCTTATTAATAATCTTGAGTTTTTTGGTTTGTAATATTGGTGGTTTGCATAATATACGCGCACGGGGCTTGATTTTTAAGACTTCACACAAACTCCCTGGTAAGTGCTAACGAGTGACCCCTCATCTTGTTTATAGGAAAGATTTGCATAATATACGCTCACGGGGCTTGATTTTTAAGACTTCACACAAACTCCTTGGTGCTAACGAGTGACCCCCCATCTTGTTTGTAGGAAAGAAAACGTTTGAAAAATCCTACGGAAAAGTGTAAATTTATTCAAAAATGTTAACAGAATTGTCGTTCAGTTGCCATTTTATTTAATTTCTTAGTCGTAATATAAATGCAGGATTTGTTCTCATTTTTTAGTTAATACACGTTAATTACGAACGAATTACGATAATTACAATTAATACCGAAGCCGGGCCAGGTAACTAGTAATATTATAAAGGTCGATAACCTTCTCCTATATTTTATTATAACAATTCAATTCAATGGAAGAGGTTTAATATGCTTGTAAAAAAATTAACTTTAGCCTGGTAATAAATAAATCTACAGATAGTTATTTTTTGCTCATTAATAAAATCTGTGAATAGACATTTATTTCTCGTTATATCATCGTATATTGCCAATTAGCGATTTAATTTATAATAGACCCGAGACAAACCGCAGCTTCGGTTGGGTGCAATGTACTAATGTGACGTCATAAGGGGGGTGGAGTATTTATGCTTTGCTTATTCTTAATGAAATGAGGGAACGAGGTTCTAAATGATGATTACATCTGCAAGCAAGCCTTCACAAGCCTTTTTTAAATTGTATTGAAAATTGGGAGACATTTAGCCGAAATTAGACCAAGTATAAGAGAGGGGACGGGCCAATAAATGCGACATGAGGCTTCAAACAGGTATTGAAACAAGCTTTTTAAGGTCATCAACACAACGGTGATGTCCGGGTGTTGCAGGTGACCATGAGCGACGGTAACCACTTAATACCAGATGGGTCGTTTGCCAGTTGGCTGCCCTTTGGCTTAAAAAAATCTGCTTGTCATTGTACCATCTAAGTAAAGTATAAAACTTGCCTTTTCTAAATATGTAGTTTTTGCGAGCGCTCACCGTTTTATTGTTGCTATCTAAAAATTCTTTTTTCTGTAGGCTTGCGTTTCAAAGGCAACTAGTCTTTTGCAAGACAAGTTAAAAAATAGAAAGAAAGAACATTTTATTCATAATGCATTATTTACAAATATACAAGAATGGATATAAATATGCACGTCGTAGCATTACGAAATGGAACCCAGCTCAGCGTATCCTAAAATGTTATGAGAAACACTTAGCGTTGATTTTCATCTGGAACCCAGTGCAAGTCACGGAACAATATCAATTAAAATTATGAAATATAATATATATATAGGGAAAACAAAGTAACGTAAAACATAATATTGTATACAGGGGAAATAAATAAAATTGGTAGGATACATAAAACAAAATATAAGAGAAGCAATTGCAGGCGTGACTCAAATATATATCCGACAAAAATTATGATGTTAATAAAAACTTTTTAAAATGAATTTTAAATGTAAGTACCGCGTTGAGATTACATATTGGAGGAATAATATATCGTGTCTGCACTAAATATTATTTGGAAGAGCCACAGTGAAGGAGATAAACAGTTGCTTTATATTGTAGTTTAATAATAAAGCCCATTTAGTTCCGATCATTATGTACTTTTAAAGATAAGTTATGTTTACATATTAGCAAAAGTATTGAATATTATATCGATTTATAAACGTTCTTGAACACCATCATTGATGACCATACCATCGATCTTAACCCCCTTTCGGGTAACAGCCTCTCCAATTTTTCCCAGACCTCTTTGTTCTTAGCTTTCTTTATCTATTCTTTTCCTACTATCGCTTTTATGTCCTCTTTCCATCTTTTTCTGGGACGCCCTCCTCTCCTTTTTCCTTTTGGTCATTCTCAAATAGTTGTCTTTAATGTCCATTTTCTGTCCGCGTATCTCGCTATATATCCTGCCCACCTCCACTTCTGTTAAAGCATATTGTAAGAGGCATCTATAACTTTTGTTTTCTGTCTTATCTGTACGCTTTTCACTTTTTGAATACATTTTATTTTTGAAAATGTCGTAGCTTAATACCGACAGGATCGCAGGCTAGTTGTGTATATATATACGATTGGCAAATAATAAACTAATGTTAGTGTTCGCAATAACCGATCCTACTGTATTTCATATGATCCGTGTAATAATCACTGGTAACTCTCGTCACGCAACTTGCCTGTTTAGATAACGATGCACCTTCGTGTTAGCAGATCATTTGAATAGTTAAAGACCCGACATGGGATGTTGCCAAAGTGCTAATGATATTACATCAGTGCGATTACCGCACTATGCTAGTATGTTACTAATAAAGAAAGAATCTAACAATTTTATTGTTGGAACCCAAGCAAAACGATTAATCCATGGACTATCCAAAACCGTGTTATTACAAAAAAGTTAAATACGTATTAAATACTTGGTTTAAAAAAGTTTCCTAATAAATGCACCGCGCTCGCCCGAGGCAAGTTCGCGTTATCCTTTTTCACAAGTCTAATCTAACGTAACCAAAGCGAGACAAAACAACAAGATTGCGAACATTCAGCGACCGCGGTGCATTTAATGTGATACCTTTTTAAAGCCAGGGTTCAATACGTATTTAACTTTTTTGTAATAACACCGTAAGGGTCTAAGCTCCATACAAACGATTGTAGACCTTACGATGCACAGGTGAATAGACTGACATCAGCATAAGTTAAAAAAAATACCGTATTGTATTACAAAATTTGAAAAACTTGTACAAATAATGTAGTGTAAAATTATAGTTTTAAAAATTGGCAAGATGTTCAAAACATTATCCGTCATTTTGAGATTTGTGTCTTGAAAGATCAGTCAAGGAGTCAAGTTATATAGAGAGTTTAAAATTCCCAACAACTGGCGACCCCAATCAGAAATATGCTACAATACAAGAGATGGGAGATTGAATGGGGGTCCATACGATACATGTACATAAAAGTTATTCCTTAAATCTGTCTGTTCCTGTAGATTCATCTGATCAATAAACATAATTCCGAACAAATATTGTAGGTATACAATCATCAGTTAACCCATAGTTTTCCGATAAAACAATTAAAATATTACGTTTATCATACTGAAATAATGATAAAGTTTTCATAGAAATTAGAATAACAATACATTTTTATCCTATCTACACATATGATAAAAATATAAATCTAGCGTGTAGTTTTTAATTTCAATTATTTTTAGAAATATCTGCCTGTTTGTTTGAACTTGCATAACTGTTAAGTACTGCGTTCATAATAAAAGCTTTTATAGAAAATCATAAAGCATATCTTCGAGTATTACGTAGTTTTTGTTTCATTAAAATCGGTTCACTCTATCAATAGTTATTGTAATTTTAATGACGACGCGACTTAAGTACGAGAGATAGTAAATAGTAATTAAGCTTAATACATTCAGGTGACTTCATTAATCACTGTTTTTTACGTAAGGTAAGTAGATAATTCATCATCATCAGCCTGTAAGAGTCCCACTGCAGGGCCATCGGCCTCTTCCCGAAGGAAGGTATGGGAGTAATCATCACGCCAGCCCACGACATATTGGCGATTTGAAACTCTGAGAGATCCACAGTTCTATATTTTTCCCACATACAGTAGTACTACAAGAACCGCTAAATGTTCGCCATCTTGCTCTTTTGTCTCGCTGTGGTTACGTTAGGTTAGATTTGCGAAAAAGGATAACGCGAACTTGCCTCGGGCGAGCGCGGTGCATTTAATTCGAAACCTTTTTAAACCAAGTATTTAACTTTTTTGTAATAACACCGTATAAATAAAAAAAACATCTTATTTATTAAGTTCCTGAATCATTAATAACAATAATATATTTAAATTTAGCTAATACCGCCTTAGAGAATAGCGCCTTAATCTGCATTGTTTATTATATTAAACAGAGGCAAAAATATTGTAAAAAAATTAATAGAAAAGTATACTTTACTTATAAGATTTTTTAAATCTTTTGTAGTGCCTATAAAAAATCTTAGTTTCTTAACAGTTTGATAACTTTATATCAAATGGTATAACGATAATCATTACATAGTATAAAACAAAGTCCCCTGCCGCGTCTGTCTGTCTGTCTGTTAGCGATAAACTCAAAAACTACTAAACGGATTTTCACGCGGTTTTCACCAGTAGATAGAGCGATTCATGGGGAACGTTTTGATATTTAATTTGTAAATTGAAATTTGCATGACGTATTTATTAAAATCAAAAGTTAAATACTTTTAGCAACATGACAGCTTAGTGAAAACAGTATTGTGTTATCAGTACTTTTGATTACAGATTGATATATCTTTTCCGAATAAACATTGTTAAGTTTGCCAAAGAGGATGACATACTCGGTAGCTACAAATAGTTTATAAACAAATTTTTTTTTTTTTAAATATATAAACAATACTACATTGAAAATTGAATAATAATAAAAATCATACAGTAGAATTAATTATGTATAAATGGGCGCGCGACTGTGCTGCAACTGTTTTCAATGTAAGTAAATAACAAATTCAATCAGAGCTTCTGTAGTGGCATCTATCAGCTAATCATTTTTAATATTTTGCAATCTAGTGTCACATCTTCGATAAATGCCTTTTTAAATTATCATGTGATGTATTTATTTTAACTTAATCGCCATCTCTTATAACGCCAAATAAGTTTTACTTCAATAGCGTGTGACGGTTAAAATATATATTTAATAATTTCATAACTAGCTCTTAGATTATAGATTATTTTGTTTAGCTTGCAATAAAAATGTTTTTTTATAATGTATTTATATCTGTTTTAACGTACGTATGTGGTGTGCGTGTAAGTATGGGTAATAATATGTTTAAGATGGAATAACATTAATTAGTAAAATATAATCAAGTGGCAAACATGTGCCTATCTAAGCTAATTATTAAATACTTTATATGTTTTTCTGTACTTTTACTTTTGTCCTATGTTTGTGTCTCTCTTCAGCGATGGTGCCTAAAATGGTTACACGCTAATACTGAACAAGGACCGACTCTCAATTAAATTAAATATTAGGGTGGATGTTGCTTAGGACTTCCGTCTAGAGTTCGAACTCCAAGCGGAAGTGCCAGGTAACGTCCACCCTAATATTTAATAATGGATTTCCACAAAGTAACGCCT
Organism: Antheraea pernyi; assembly: GCA_015888305.1. Lineage (NCBI taxonomy): Eukaryota > Metazoa > Arthropoda > Insecta > Lepidoptera > Saturniidae > Antheraea > Antheraea pernyi. The sequence goes on along the minus strand of MU159515.1, from coordinate 177,721 downwards.
TCATCAATCAAATGCTACTGGTAAGTGATTTTCAATCTGATAGCTAACCACGTAGGCATTACTACCAATACTAGACTAAACGGCGATCACTTCATTAATAATTTTAAAGGTATAAAGGAAGCACAAACGCACAAAGTTATTTAATTTTTTTGTTATATCACAGGGAGCAAACGAACAGGTGGGTCACGTCAAGTGTCGTCCATAGACACTAGCAACTCCACCGGAGTCGTAAGTGCGTTGCCGGCCTTTAAAATACTCTAAGAAAATAAGTATAGCTTGTAGTATGTTATAGTAACTAAATAGTTATACAAGGCGAGAATAAAACGGTTGCCAACCTTTTTCTCCTCTGTTTGTCAACCGGTTTTCTTTTTTTAATTTAGTTTGGCACCGACTTCCAATACATCTCTAGGTAGCACACATATTCATATGTTTTATTTTTGATAAACTATTTATTTTCCGCTTTTTAGTGCCTTATGGGTTTTTGATTGATATTGAAGTCGGTTAATACTTTTTTTTGAAAATTTACTTTATTTTTCCATTTTTAGTGTACATAAATATATTTTACTAGCAGTGCCCGCGAACTCCGTTCCGCCTTAAGTATATTAAAATATGCGCATTTTTGCGGTATGGTATCTATCGGTATGGTATGCGATATGGTTTCAATTGGTTGTACAATAAGTAACGTTTGGTACGAACGCAACCTTATCAATAATCCGCGATAGTTTCTACCACCAACTCGGCTACCATCGCTTCACACATTATACACCTTAAGTAATGTAATTACAATGCTTGCGTCATGTTGCAACACAGCAACGAACATAAGCACAATAGGCTCCTAAGAATTGAAGAGTTTTTTTTATAATATTAGTGGCAAACGAACATACGGGTCACCTGATGGTAAGTGATCACGGCCGCCCATGGACAATTGCGACACAAGAGGAAACAAAGATGCGTTGCCGGCCCTTAAGAAAGAAGTAGGCTCGTTTCTTGAAAGTTTTCTTACTTTGCCACGGATCCCATAAACAGAACCTAACCAAACTCTCATCACACTACCCTTGAAGTACATCCTTTTCAATAAAAAATGAATCATCGAAACCGGTTAGCGTAATATTGAGTTATTCGTCTATTTGTCGTGTACATACTTAATGCAAATTTAAAACTTATACGGTTTTGCACTGGATGCCGTTGTCGGAACTATACCAAAATGGGACCACACTGGAAGTACCAGCTTTCAAATAAAAAAAGAATAATCAAAATCGGTTCACCCAATCCAAAGTTATGAGGTAACAAACATAAAAAAAAAAAAAAAAAATACAGACGAATTGATAACCTCCTAAAAATTAAAAAGTTAAAAATGCCCTTAAAGAGTTCAAATTTATAAAATAGTACTCACTATAACAGACGATAGTTTGCAGACATTTTTATAGTCCATTTTTTTTTCGAATATGAAGCGATCGCGATCGCCTCCACTGCATGGCGGTAGAAAGCTACAGAGGTTTTATTGTAAGGGACGTTCCCTTCAAACATCCCTTCAATCATACATTATTCGAGAACAATTATGTTATTATAAAATAGCTTATGTTAGAAAAAATACTCAATATATACTAATTATAATTAAAAATAAAAACACCGCATTATTACACTAGCATATTTAAAAAAACAACAAATTATAGTAGTAAAAAATATTATTATTATTTTCTTATATATAAATCTAAATATATAGTAAAATTAAAGCGTCCATCGCTTTTCGTTGATAATCTTGAGAATAGCTGAATAGTTTTGGACAAGACTTTTACTGACTTGTAGATTTTTTTTACATATATAATCACTAAAAATATTATAAGGGTTCAATAATTAATATTTGATAACAATAATAATTAGTATTTGAAAAATAAAACATTCCCCAAAGTTAATAGAGATCAAACATGCAGGTATCGTTAAATAATTTAAATAATCGTTAAATATATATAATATGGGACCTCGCGAATCATTAAAAACGAAATTCCAGGAATTCGGTATCTTAACTCTGCCCTCCCAATACATTCTTGATAATTTAATGTATGTCCGGAAAAACTTTGAGAAACTGAATTTAGTTAAAGACCGGCATAATCTAAATACTAGAAACTGTAATAAACTGGTGGTCCCATGTTTCAGACTTAACAAAACCAGCAATAGTTTTTTAGGTAATAGTGTTAGGTTCTACAATAAAGTCCAAAGCATGTTACCGATTTGCCAGACTGTAAATTTAAGCGCCACGTCAAATGGGTTTTAATTTCAAAAGGATATTATAGAGTGGATCAGTATGTGAATGATAGTGATGTCTGGAATTGACTCCTCTCTGTGCATCCACTAAAAGCATTGTTGTATAATGTATTAGAAATATATGTTAAAAAAAAATGTACCCGATCGAGTTTCTTGCCGGTTCTTCTCGATGACTGGGTTGTTTTCCGAACCGGTAGTAGTCTTTGACGTTCATAAGTGCCTTATTAGGGCCTAAACTGAATAAAGTATTTATGGTATTTTTGATTTTGACTTGAGTTGCTAGGATTGGAACCTACGTCCACCGACGTGGTGTCCGAACACGTTATCAACTAAGCCAAATTAAAAAAAAAATGTACAGTAAAAACACACACTTTTGAATATAAAGAGGATTTTTTTTCGAACTGACTACGCTATTAACATAGCAAGGTCTTAACAGCTTCACCGGACTACTAAGGCGAGCGCTTAAGGCACTCAGACGATTTTATTCAATCAAAAAATACTTTATTCAGTTTAGGCCCTAATAAGGCACTTACGAACGTCAAAGACTACCACCGATTCGGAAAACAACCCAGTCATCTAGAAGAACCACCAAGAAACTCGATCGTGTACATTTTTTTTTCGTAGTCCGGTGAAGCTGTTAAGACCTT
>MU159515.1:136137-165412 GCA_015888305.1 Antheraea pernyi | reverse complement strand
TTATAACTTTATTCTGCGCAATAGAAATAATGGTCATAGGTCCATGATTAAATAAATTCTGTGAAATATGTTTTTTGTAATGGATGAGAAACTATGAATATTATTACCGGTAACCTGTTTAAACTTATGCATTGTATATATAAGCTAGAATAGGGCCTTAGGGAACTTTAAATTTTAATTGTTTAAAACAAATGTAAATTGAATGTGGTGACAGTAGTATAATGAACGGTCAATGAAATAATTGTTCTCATTAAACTTTTTCCGGGTTACTTGTTAGTTATTTGTATGTATACAGTTCTCCTTTAAGTGTTTCCATTTTCGTATTATACCAAGCCAAATATATTTAAATTATTTGTCGAATAATAAAATTACGTACATATATTCTGAATGAGATTTTATAAATAACAATTCCGTTACTGAACACTCAAGTCACGTAAACGATTACTCGGGTTATCAATTTCTTATTCATAACACATATTGACTTATTTTCATCTGAATTGAACTCGAACAAAAAATTGAGGAAAAAGATCGATATGAAAGCACAATGAAGTGTCCGCTCTGCGAATACCGTTGATCTCTGCGCGATACGTCACGGAGCAGTCGTTAATGAAGTAACTTTTTTTCTGGTGTCTTACGTACGAGTGTTAGACCGTATAACCTTGTAGGATAGGCCGACCGAATTGAGAACGTCATAATACAGACGGACCGCGCGTCGAGGTTACAACGGCGCGCGTAATTAACGTGTAACGTATTCAATCCGGTAGTACTACGAGGCACTGGAAGGTGTAGGGCGAAAGTTCTGGGCCAATCGCGCATAGCTTTTGTATCGTATGACGTTACATCGTTGTTTATATGAACTCTTTGATTTTAACTGAGCCGAGGTCAGCTTAGTTTTTATTAGTCGATTTTGTTTTTTTATTTTCTATAGGAAATTTGTATGAAATACGTTTCATGGACACTACATACTCTATCTGAATTGAATGGTGTTCTTTAACAGTTCTTATGACTGCCTCGAGTGTTTTTTTATGTATAGCACTAAAACTTGTCTATATTGATTAAACAAAAGGACTCCATTGCCATTGCTGTTTAATATTACGTGAGCTTGTGGTCCAAACATAAACATAAATTATACAAAATACGTATTCAAATACCATTTTATTTACAACTAGCTGTGCCCGCGACTTCGTTCACGTGGAACCAGATGTACAAAACAATGACTAATAAAGTCATCTGAACGTATTTAGTCCATTCGATTATCTACTTTTCTCCCATGCTTAAGTCGCGGCGCCATTATAATTACAATAACTTTTGATAGAGTGGACCGATGTTAATGAAACAGAAACTAAGTTACTCCCGAGGATATGCTTTATGATTTTCTTATATGCGGTTTTATTGTGAATCCTGTACTTTAGCAGTGATGCGTGTTCATACAAACAGACAGACATTTTCAAAGATGATTGAAATGTATTCTATTATTTATTCCTAGGTAAGTGGTAGAGCCACGCTGAAGCTATTACTGGTTTCGGGATGAATGGGTCGGCTCGCCCGGGGTACTACCACCCATTCGCAGAAAACTGACGTGAAGTAACAATGCTTGCATTGCTGCGTTTCGTTCGGTCAGTGAGAGCACCGGAGGCCTACTCTCTTCCCCTTCCTCCCCCTCCAACACAGGCTGGCAACGCACTTGCGACTCCCCTAGTGTTGCAAGTGTCTATGGACGGTGGTGATCACTTAACATCAGGTGACTCACTTGTCCGTTGGCCTCCTAAGACAGAAAAAAAACCTGCAACAATTTTTTTCACGAAAATCAAAAAACTACAGACACGTTATATTGACATTCTTATTATATGTAAAGATACGCGCTGTGACACACACTTACGTAATTTTCAATTAAACCTTTCTACCTTGCTATTGAAATAAAAACAGTCTTCAACATTATATAGTCGTAGCTGATTGCTGTGGCTCACTTTTTTTTTCGAACTGACTATGCTATTTCCCTGGCAAGGTCTTTACAGCTTCACCGGACTACTAAGGCCAAGCGCTTAGGGCGCTCAGCCGATTTTGGGTAACATACACAAGGGTGCACGCACACCTCGGCTTGGGCTGTTACCGAAAAAGACGCGTCTGTCCTAGCTAAATTATATACCTCAATATAACAAACCTGAGTTTAACGAATTACTTTATATAATGAATATTTACGAGTTAATGTCGGATTTGTTATATCAAGGTTGCGCTGTGTTTTGATATTAATTTATAGAAAACACTTATTTTTATTTATTTGGTAATGATATTGTTTTTTTTTTCATTTTGGTTTGAAGAGGAAAACTACTAATATCTTTGCATACTATTAATGGAGAATTGTTACATACCAAAGTATAAAATAAGTAGTAATAGTTACTACTTTGGGCTAACGCTGACACACAGCAGAAGCTCTCAAAAAGAAAAAAATACATCTCCATTTTGAACCATTTTTCATCTGTGCTCTGCTCCTATTGACCTTAGCATGATGATATATAGCCTATAACCATTATTGATGAATGAGCTATATAACACTGAAAGAATTTTTCAAATCGGAACAGTAGTTCTTGAGATTACCCCCAACAACGTCACAAACTCACGAACTTTACCTCTTTATAATATTAAAAAAATATATTAATCGAAAAATTAAGTAGTCTAGAGCCGTCTACGAAACATTCCGCATCGAAAAGTCATAGTTATATAAACATACATAGTTATATATAAGAACATAATAGAGAGCGATTATTTTAGAAAAATACTATAATAAAATTTAACAAAACACAAACAACGAACATTATAGTTATGCGGACGAAAGTGAATGCGCTCGCACACATAGTAAACTGACATTTGTGTGCGTACACGCGATCGCACGTGTCCCAACTTTGTGTGCGCCAGCGCATCTAGGAAATATATCATCATGTTTTACAAAGATGCTTTATCGACAAGATGTGATATAGATAACGCTTTTGATCATTTTGATAACCACATTCATACACATATTAATTCCATTAAATATTTTTATATAATACATTTTAATAAGCCTAATCCATTTTTTTTTATATCATAGGAGGCAAACGGACAGGTGGTTCACCTGATTTTAAGTGATCACCACCGTCCATAGATACTTGCAACATCAGGGAAGTCGCAATTACGTCACCAACCTGTCTTGGGGGAGAGGGGGAGTAACGTTAGGGGGAAAGGAAGCGGAGGTGTGCCTCCGGCACTCTCACTGACCGAACGAAACGCAACAACGCAAGCACTGTTACTTCACGTCGGTTTTCTGTGAGAGGGTGGTACTACCCCGGGCGAGCGGACCCATTTATGCTGAAACCATTAATAGCTTCAGCGTAGCTCTAACACCTACATTTTTTTTTATTTATTTTAGGAGACGTTCAATTTAAATTTATCTATGTTCTTATTTGCCCTGCTTTGGCGCGGTCTTCGGTATGTTATTCTCAGGCTTATGGTGGCAATTGTGCAACCAAAGTAGTGAATAGCTTTTAGGACAGGCCCATTTATAATATTTGTATAATTTTTCGATGCTTATTTTTTGTTGTTGTTAGCTGTTTACATGTTATAAGTTCTGTTATATTTATTGTCAAAACACCGACAACACGTCCGTACATTATTTCGAGCCCCCACTGAAAATCAGCGTTGCAGTATAACCCAGTTGTGCTGTTCTTTGTTCTTGTTGTGTGCTTTTGTTCTTTTATAATATTTGTTTATTTATTAATTTATTTAATTATCTGATCATAAAGTATTCGATATAAACAGTTTACACTGTACATCGTTTATATATTTTTTTCCAATTATTATCTACATACATATAAAAATGTTTCTAAATACTTTATAACGAAACTTAGCGACTGAATTTACTCATGAAAATCTTTACCAGCCTTTACCTTTCTATTGGAAATCAAACAAACTTTTTTGTCAACACACGCCTTACTTTTACTGGCCATTTTAACAGTTTTAAAGTTAGTTTAGGACTAATAAATGCGTGAATGGATTTAGTAACTGAGACCGAAATTTCTTAACGACACTCCATTTCAAGAGTAAAGGCACGTGTATTCTTTGACAATTAGCCAAAACAAAACAAAGGCTGCTGTTTAGGACTTTAGGTGTTTTTTCTTAGAAATCTGTTACTATAAATATTTACAGGTGCGTAAATTATGAACGTATTTTCTCGTAGAAGAGAATACATATTACGCTATGAAGAGTCTATCAATGTATGGATTTAAAAGTAAACCACACAATCGACTAAGTTTGTGTATTCTATCTAACGACGTATATAAATGTTTGTAAAGCTTGTTTTTGTCTTTCGAATATATTATAAAACAATTTAATACCGTATCCAGTAGTTTTGAGTGATTAAATCACAACACTAGTTACGGAAATACCCGGTATCGTTCAAAGTATTATTAACCACATGGATATAAATTATAAGGAAAGGCATTTTTTTAACAAAAACAAATTTCCTATAAAATTAATTCATCGTGTCATCTATAATTTAAATAATTATTTCATGTATGAAATTCACCGATAATAATATATTAATATTCACTATAGTAGTTCTTAATATTGTTACTATTATATTACTAATACATTTACCAAATTCTTCTAAAAGTTGAGCGTAGGGCAAGTTGCCGGTAGGAGGTAATTAACAGTTCCAGTGTGAACAAGATCTGTAATCTTCTTTAGTATTGTGATTTCACTCGAACTTACCTGAAACAAATAAAAATGATTACATTATATCGGTGTTTATTACTAAATCAATATTTCGATGCAATGTAAAAGTTACAAGGTTAATTTACTAATACATCCAAATTAAATTACTTTTTAATATCTTAAACTTACATTCCTATTAATTAATAATGACAGAAATATAAATATTCTTATTTACTAGTTTTCTATTTTCCCGATCCATTATTCAGACCCAATTCGGAAGGGAATATCTAAAAAGAAAAAAATATCCACCCAGATGATACAACTCTGTATTCATCCAGAAGTATGAGGGACAGGAGGAACAAATGACTGACTTATATTAAAACTATGCCTAATATAAAACTAAAAAACAGCGTATAAACTTATCCTCACATTAAAAAGAAAAAACCGGTATCGGATGCTTTTCACTAATCTAAAAGACAAGAACAAGTCCAAGGAACCTTTATAATAAATACATTACAATGCTATATTTTAACAAAGCAAGTAATAAAGTATGTGAGTAGTTAAGTAGTTAAGTAGTAGTAGAAGATGGTAGAGCCACGCTGAAGCTATTACTACTTTCAGCATAAATGGGTCGGCTCTCTCGGGGTAGTACCACCCTCTCACAGAAAACCGACGTGAAGTAACAGTGCTTTCATTGTTGCGTTTCGTTCGGTCAGTGAGAACGCCGGAGGTCCAACTCCCCTCTCCCCCTTCCCTCATCTCTACCCCTCTTCCCCACTCCCCCTTCTGCCTCACACAGGCTGGCAACGCACTTACGACTCCTCTGGTATCGCGAGTTTGTATGGACGGTGGTGATTACTTAACACCAGGTGACCCACTTGTTCGTTTGCCTCCTATGATATAAAAACAAAAACAAAGAAGATCCATCTTCATCCGTCCACAAACAAGGTATGTAGCATTCGAAAATATTTTTTAAAATGCTACTCGTACAAAATAATTATCGTGAATCTGGTCATAATTACAATAAAATCTAACGGTGTAGAATGTTAGGATATATCTTTTACCACCATCACGCTAACAATAACACAAAGAAAACCGTTATGTGCGTACACAATCCTATTGCCGAATAAAGCCGTTATAACTTATTATACAAAATACTAGCGAACAGACCCGGCTTCGCATAAGTGCAACATATTAGTGTACCATCATAAGTGTCTATATTATTTTGATTAATTTTTCAGGGTTTTTGATATTCACAGTACATCCAAATCATAGATGTTACCTAAGAATATTCACACAAATTGGTTTTTGTTACGTGTAATTTAAATATGTGATATCTTCGAAGATATAAATTGAAAGGACATGCTGTAAAAGCCTATTCTGATCTTGATTAAATGCTCAACATAATTAGAGTAATTTATTGGATAAGAATTAATATTATGCTAATCAAAATAGCGTCGCAATTTACCAATTATTTTTTATAAAAATATAAGAATTATTGTGTGTTATCTTTAATAGATAGTTATATACTATTCAGGCCTTTTTGTAGGTATTTTACAATTTGCAATTCCGTCGTACATTATTTTGAAATATCTCATATGGTCTAATCAATTCATTAATTCATTTTGTACTATTAAAAACTTAGCACGTAAATATGTACGGGTGTATTAAGTAAACCTTGTTGAGAAGCGGTGCTCTAGACCAGGGATTCCCAAACTATTTTGGGCAAGAGACCCCTTTTCCAAAATGAACTGATACTTCGGACCCTCATAAAGAATGCATATGCGTCGAATACAGAGCAATTTTTTTATTCTGGTGAAACTGTGGAGATCCTTTAGATCAATAACATATAGTCGGTACGAAAAAAAAAAATCAAACAGCGCAAATCAAAAGTGCCTGCGAGACTTGTACGCTCGAACACATTATCTTGTACGAACTTGTGCACGCTTATTGACTTGTTGAATTTTTTTTAATGTACATATAGCGATACTTCCTACTAAAATATTTGTCATTTTTATAACAAGTCGATACATGTAACATAATTTATATATCTTGAAAGTTTGGAATAAGAATTTGAGTTAATAAATAGGGGTCGACCCCGAAATCAGTTTTCGTTTATGTCGACCCCCTGGGTAACCAATATCAAGCACTTTGAGAATCCCTGCTCTAGACGATAATGAGAACGGTTTTAAAATCAGTCGTGTAGTAAAAGAACCAATAGAATATGTAGACCAACGTAACAAGCGACTATATTTTATAATATTTATAATTATATTATAGACTAGCTGTGCCCGCAACTCCGTCCGTGTGGAACCTAATGTAAAAAAAACAATGACTAATAAAATCATCTGAATGTATTACATCCAATTAGTTATCTACTATTCTCTCGTACTTAAGTCCACAGAGTACATTATATAAATAGAGGTCGCACTCGTTCTTTCCAATCAGCGCCTCTATAATACTACTTTCGAACTAATATCTGTTGGTTATAAATGTACATTTATAGCTATGTACGTATGCATACAGCGGTACTGCGTAAATCGTATATAAGTTTTTGATCATTTTTATTTGTAATGGATATATTCATCGTAGGGCAAATCTAAATCCAAGTATGTATATGGAAGAGTCAATGTTTATAAGTAGATCCGGAGATAGATAAAATTGTTTGTGGGAGGCAAGTAAATTTAAGGGAGCACACTCTCGTAACAGATACGTAAACAAAATGAATGAAAACAAATATTTGAAAGTTGTCAATTTGAAATGTCAAAATTAATTGTCATCCATCATCTTTTGTTATCAAACTTGCCAAAAAATATATATAACAGTGCCATCTAGACAGTGGATTGATAACCAAAAATGGACGAGCCTTTTCCATACAAATCCGATTCTGAGAAGTGAAAATAGCGTGCTTAAGTCGCGTCGTCATTAAAATTACAATAACTTTTCATAGATTGAACCGATTTTAATGAAACCCAGACTAAATGTTACTCGAAGGTATGCTTTATGATTGAAGTGAAGTTTTATCGTGAACGCGGTACTTTAGCAGTGATAAGTGCTCATATAAACAGACAGACAGACAGACATAAATAATTGAAATGTATTTTATTACTTGGAGGCATCAACAATATTTTTTACAATAATCTAAGTACAGACACGTTAGACTTATATTCATAGATAGATCATAGATAGATATATAGATCAGTGTTCACACAAATGTTTATACTACCATAGCACACAATAAAACCGTGAGCACATCACCGGTTCTTTGTAACACAGCTGATTGTTTTACAACAACAATTATATATTAATAAACTTTTCAACACATATTGACGACACGGCTTCGAACCTTCGGTAGTCGGTTTCGTAACTGACCCACGCCAACTAACTTGTTACTACTGCATAATCTTCTGAGAGGTAAAAGTCGCAAATTGCCCAACAGCTCGCTCACCATTAGAGTTAATAGCAGACCTTGCAATAACATATATAATTATACGCGTACGTTTGTGTGTCTTCGTTTCTCTATGTGTTGTACTCTTTGTTTTAAATTATATCTTCATACTTTTTACATAATAAATTGTATGTCATCTCTATACATATAATAAGAATGTAAATCTAACTATATAATCTATTTTTAGAAATGTCTATCTGTCTATGTGTCAGTTTGTATGAACACGGATCACTGCTACAGTACTGGATTCACAATAAAACCGCATATAAGAAAATAAGCATATCTTCGGGAGTATCTTAGTCTTTGTTTCATTAAAATCGGTCCACTCTATCAAAAGTTATTGTACTTTGTATGACGCCTTGAGTTAAGTACCAGAGAATATCAGTAATCTATACTATCTACTATTATAAAGCTGAAGGGTTTGTTTGTTTGATTGAACGCGTTAATCTCAGCAACTACTGGTCTGATTTGAAATAATCTGTCAGTGTTAGATAGCTCATTTATCGAGGAATAAAATAAAATAATATTTTATTCAATTCATTATAAACAACACTTTGACCCTAATACTTTGATAGTTTTAATAAAATTAAGTATAATTAAGTGCATAAAATATTATTTTACACTTTTGAGTTCGTGTTTGTTTTTAAGACAGATTATTTTCATATAAAAAATAATTGAAAACAGTTAGAAAAAAGCGTGCTATACAGCGGGATGTTGTTAGTCTTTTAATATCACAGATCGAGTATATATCGTTTATGTCTGTATTTATTATATTATTAAATTTAAGACATTAGTGTTAATTTAAAATAAGTGGGTTTGTACTTATGTACACGTATGCGTTAGAAGTTATACTTGTTAGTCGTGACAAGATAAAAAAACTTTCAAAAATTTTATCTTTCGCCCTATTCTACGTTTGTAGAAAAAATGACACTAACAATAGAAAAAAGGTATTTAATACATTGAAAGTTTTAATGCAAAGAAATACAAACAACAAATACAAAGAAACAAAATGTTGAGTATAGCTAACTTCAGGGTGTCGGTTTTTCGTGTCGGTGTGCGCGCGCATTGTAAAAATTTACTCTCATCATTTTTCCTTATATAGTATAACTTCAAAAATGTATTTGAGATTCAATTACAAAATTCAAATGTTCTATGTTTATTTTCATGACAACGCCAACAACGAAAACCCCATACCAATCGAATCTATAGTCTTTGAAAAAATCGCGGACGTACAATCATACACACATACGAGTCGAATACAGAACCTTCTTATTTGAAGTCTATTAAAAATAGCTGACTGACGGAAAGTCTATTATTCTTGTATAAAAAGGTTTAAAAATATATCTATAAAAATATAATACTATATGCCGTATTATATATAATTAATACTAATAACAATTAATAAAAGAAATAATTAATTTAATCTCCGATACTAAATTACTTTGAACTTCTTCATGCTTACGAAATTACATAAAAGCACAACTAACGAGTCGATATCAATCAAAAAGTATTAACCTACTAAAATTACTCGCTAAAACCATTCCTTTCCATTCACTCCTTGATACGTTACATAAATTTAACAAAGATGACTCCGGTTCAACGAGAATTAAATTATATAGATGGATTCACTTGCGGTAAGTGAGAGGTCACATGACGGCGAACTAGGAATATTTGTAATAACTTGCTTCTAAGAGATACTTTCCAATTGTTGCATAAGGAATAATGCAAAGATGAAATAACACATTATACTATAACTGAATGTGTAATATTGTTATTATTTTGCACATTTAACACCTATATAAGTACATATTGTTTAAATAAATATACAGTCTATATATAAATAAAATGCTAGAGGTCTGTAAATACTACAACAGATCTCGATTACTTTTTTGTCGTGATAACGTCTTATAAATCGATGATCGCCGGCTGCACGCACGAAAAAGCGTGACTCATTGTCACGTTCCGTCTGAGCCGAGCGTGCAATCTAGAGCGCGATAGAAAGACGCGATCGGCTTGTGCGTCCGGCTTGTGACGCATCTATCTCTCTTCCACTTCAACCGACTTTACAGAGTACCAGTTTTACATCATAGATGTTTGGTCGATTATTTAAAAAAAATATCGCAATAGCTTCATTGAATATAAACTTATAAAAGTTTTAGGAAACTACTATTTCATATTATATATATTTGTTCAGCGATGTATGTTTTCTTTCCGTGGTTAAGTGGGACAAGCGTTGTGGTACTCATGTTTTTTCATCTGTATACTGTTAAGATGATTAACGACTCAGACGAAGTCACGGGTATCGACTAATTTGTAAATATAAAGAGGTCAAACTTTAACCGAATTATTATTGTCAGTAAACTACCTTTCACACTTTTGTCTGGCACAGGAAATGCTTTAATGCTATGTTTTGTAATTCGGTTAGAAAGAAGAATTTCTTCAATTCCATTCAATTTATTACAATAAGTACATTAATAAAACATGACACTAATCTACACGTACTACAATTTAGATAACATCCTCAGTCTACACCGAAAATGTTAACTCATGAGATTGCTGCGATGGTGGTTTTCAGTTTCTTTCGATGAACTTGGTGAAGTATAAAATAATATAGGTCTTAAAGTATGAATTAAAAAGAGATAAAGTTCCAACACAACCGTACAGATGTTTAAATATAATATTAACGGAATAATACTGATCAAACCACATTTTTGTCCGTATGCTAAGGGTACACGTATTTAGCCTTTACATGAATATTCCAACTTGTTTTAATACTTTATAAGTATTGCATTTGAAGCAGAATCTGAATGTCAAGTAACGATACCGGTACACACGTATAATGCTACAACTGAACCATATTGCTTCAAACACAAATTCTTCAAATAATCATATTTACTACAAATCTTAATAAGTTCAGTTCACTGTTTCAAGTATCTCTTAGTGTCCGGCCAGAGTGGACGCTTAAATCGAGCGTCGAGCGGGGCGGAGCGTGTAAAATTTGTGTCAAACAGATGCATTAATACGTAGGTGTCCTGAGTGGCGGGTGAGCGGATCTCTCGGCTGTTTCACGCCCCGCTGCACGCCCCGCCGAGCGCTTATTCATTCAGGCAGGCGGAGGAGGTATCTCTCGGTGGTCGCCGTTGTTTTTGGATTGTACTGTGCTTACCATCAGGCACAGTGCAGTCACTTTGCCGTGCTACAATAAAAAAAAATACACTCAATACATCATTAGTATACCAGTTTAATAAATCTGATAACGTATTTGTTATATACACTGAATTTGTCACATTTGAAGCGATCATGCCTTGGACAAAATCCCGTGTGTTCAAATCTTGCCATAACTCTGAGCTTTCATTGAATGAAAACGTTGTAAAGAACCTACGAGTCTATAATCGTACGTACTATACTAATACCACTATGCTATCATAGTGGTGCGGATTTTTCTAATACCCTTGACCAACTATTACTCTCAAGTCGAAAATCCAACGTCAAGCACCTGTTGGTATATTACAGCAGTTACACTTGAGAGCCAATCTACCTCTAGGTTTTATCTTAAATTACATCAGATGAGAATTTGGTCAAGCACTGAAACCTATAAAGTGTGACAAGAACAGATACAGGTGTACGCTTGTAAGCTACTAAAGGTGGTATATAGGTGGTAGAGCTACGCTGAAGCTATTAATGGTTTCAGCATGAATGGGTCGGCTCGACCGGGGTACTACCAACCTCTCGAGCTTTCATTGAATGAAAACGTTGTAAAGAACCTACGAGTCTATAATCGTACGTACTATACTAATACCACTATGCTATCATAGTGGTGCGGATTTTTCTAATACCCTTGACCAACTATTACTCTCAAGTCGAAAATCCAACGTCAAGCACCTGTTGGTATATTACAGCAGTTACACTTGAGAGCCAATCTACCTCTAGGTTTTATCTTAAACTACATCAGATGCGAATTTGGTCAAGCACTGAAGCCTATAAAGTGTGACAAGAACAGATACAGGTGTACGCTTATAAGCTACTAAAGGTGGTATATAGGTGGTAAAGCTACGCTGAAGCTATTAATGGTTTCAGCATGAATGGGTCGGCTCGACCGGGGTAGTACCACCCTCTCACAGAAAACCGACGTGAAGTGACAGTGCTTACATTGTTGCGTTTCATTCGGTCAGTAAGAGCACTGGAGGCCCACCTCCCCTCCCCTCTTCCCTGTTCCCTTACTCCCCCAAGACAGCAGAAGTTGCAAGAAAATGCAACGCACTTTCGACTACCCTGATGTTGCAAGTGTCTATCGATTGTGGTGATCACTTAACATCAGGTGACCAACTTGTCCGTTTGCCTCCTATGATATAAAAAAAATGCCCTAGGGCCCATGCCCATGCATGTTTCTATAATTTATATGAAGTGAGATTGTGACCTGAAATGCTAAAACCTGCAAAGTATGAAAAAAAACATTTTTGTTTATAGCATGCTAAATCCACAAATAATTAATTTATACTAGCTCCATGTAAGCCCGCTATTAAAACACGTTCTTGTACAGTTCAATAGAGAAGTGAAAAAAAAACTTGCAAGTAAACTATTACGTAAAAGTTAATGTTAAAACACTTTTCGAATATCGTATAACAAAATGCTGTGTGTTAACGTAACAAGCAAAATAAGTCGTAATATCTTTATTAAAGAACGATTACGAGGAAGGTAATGAACGTGTTATGCTTTGTGTTAATTGTAAAGTATTAATATAAATTGATAGATGGAGATAAAAAAAAATAGGGTGTGTCGTGAAGAAACACGATAAAAGTGAAACTTATGTATTATTTTGGCACATCTGAATTAAAAAAAATACAACATAACAACCCATCACGTGGTGTTTCCAAGCGGTCACCCATTCAATACTGACCGCGCCCGACGTTGCTTAACTTCGGTGATCGTACGAGAACCGATGTATTCAACACTCGATCCGACAAAATGCTTACACCGACCACTTTTAGTCATACAAAAGAGAAGAAGTTTCACTTGAATAAAATTTACAGGATTAAAATGACTGCATATAAAAATAACCTACAGATTCCAGAAATAGGAAACAGATTCTATAGGTGGTAGAGCCACGCTGAACCAATTACTGGTATAAACCACTTCCCCTCCGCCTCCTCCCTTCCCCGCTCTCACTCCCCCAAACACAGGGTGGCAACGCAGTTGCGACTCTTCTGGTGTTGCAAGTGTCTATGGGCGTGGTCACTTAACATCAAGTTACCCACCTTATTCGTTTGCCTGCTATGACTTAAAAAAAAAGACAGAAAATAATGCACGAGCCCGAGCTTGCGGCTTTATTCACAGCGGCGAAAGATTTTAAAAGCGGCCATATATATATATTTTTTTTTATGTCATAAGTGGCAAACGAACAGGTGGGTCACCTGCTGTTAAGTGACCACCACCGTCCATGGACACTAACAACACCAGAGGAGTCGCAAGTGCGTTGCCACCCTTTGGGGGGAAGGGATTAGGGGAGGGAGAGGGAGAGGGAGAGGGAGAGGGGAGGGGAGGTGGGCCTCCGGCGCTCTCACTGACCGAACGAAACGCAACAATGCAAGCACTGTTACTTCACGTCGGTTTTCTATGAGAGGGTGGTACTGCTCCGGGCGAGCCGACCCATTCATGCTGAAACCAGTAATAGTTTCAAAATGGCTCTACCACCATTATATATAAACTGTTGCATTTTGTTTATAACATATATATCACACAGGTATAGAACGCGTCTACAGTTACATTTTAATTGATCAACCTTTCGGCCTGATTATATAAAGTCATGGTCACAAGCCGACTTATTTGCTGTCTTCATTTGTTCGTTGCAGTTGAGCTAAATTGCGAAAAACTTTCAAATCTCGAATGGCGGACATTTTTGACATGGAATATGGTGATAATAAAACTTTAATATTCAAAGCATTTCAAAGATGTATTTAAAACTTATTGTCAGCAGAAATAATAATGCTGATAACTGTAAATATTTACTAAATTATGAACGTATTTATTCGTAATAGAGAATTACTGTTGCATAATGAAGAGTTTTTTTTTTATAGTTGCACGGCATAATGACTGCACCATGCCTGATGGTAAGCACAGTACAGTCCAAAAACAATGGCGACCATCGAGTGACATACTATCCATCGCTGGTCACCGCTGTCATGCCGGCCTGCAAAAAACTTGATATGCACAGGCTGATTGGAAACGCGACCCGCAGAAGCGAATCACTATGACGGGCTTTTTCGCCATATACATGGTGGTTGCGACCCAGTCGGACTGTAAAACCCTACCAGCCCGCTTTCGCCATTGCCTCGTTCGTTATTCAGCAGGGTGCACCACGTGCAGGTGAGGTTGCCTTGGGTGTCTCAAGTCTTATGATGTTATTCGACACCCCTTACACCCCAAGTCCGTCATTGGATGGATTATTAGGTGAACTAACCAAATTTGATCGATTTCTACGCTGTTGAGGATTTATGTTTATGATAAAAGAGGTCATAAAATACACTATAAACTGTTACGGTTGTATTCAGTGGCAGTATTATATACAGCAGTATACATATATATGTACTAGCGGGCGGGGCGGACGCTATCCTGCCTTGATAATTAAAAAAATCCTAAAAATCAACCGCAGCGCCACTTATGAATCTAAACCATTCTCGGATCCACTGGAACACTCACACAAAATTTGATCAAAATCGGTCCTGCCGTTTAGGAGGAGTTCAGTAACATACACACGTACAGAAGAAATTTATATATAAAGATATATATATCCAAAAGTTTTGTATAAATATTTCTGAATCGAGACAAAAGTTTTAGCCATTATTAACAGTAATTAAATACACAAATATGTGTAAGTTCCTACATATATATCCACAACAATATTAAAATTTTCTTCTGTATATTTAATTATACATAAATAGAATTTCATTTTTTTTTACTTTTACATCCTAGACTTGATATTTATCTAAAACAAAAATTATCATGATATCTGTATGATATGATAATAAAAAACGTATTCAAGTTTTAGGAACCTGTTTTCTTGTCGTGGAGAAGTGGTGCAAGCGATTTGTGCATGCGCATGAGCGGACAAGTAAACGGATAACATTATTTACAGTGAAATCCTATAAGCATATTTTTATGTATTTTGCTCTTTACGTAAAGTATGTTTTAAGACAATAAATAACGCAGACAAAGTCGCTGTTATTAGCTAGTCTACAACATAACCACAGTGTGTTTTAATTAATCAAAACATATGTAAAAACTCTGTTTATGCGTTGTTAATAGTGACACAAAACCGTACTTTCCCGAGAAAAAAACTATATTTTTTTTTTTTGTAAATTAAATTACTTCGAACCGTTATTAACCAGTGACAAGTAGCTAATTTAAAAACAGTCTAATTAATTACCACTTTCCAGTTATTTACAAAACATGAATTATTTCGTAAAACAAATTTTGTGCAACGCAAAAACATCATTAACTGACCGTGAACCCGAAATTGCACCGAATGTCGAAAGAACGGCAAATTGAAGACAAATTCGGAATTAAAATAACACCGTTTAGTTATTTTTAGATTAGTTTCTTTGTGAATTAATTTGACAAAAAAAAATTCTGCATAAAGTGAAACCGCAGTTTACGGTAACTGTATTCCGATGAAGGTTATCTTCCAATATATCTATTTTTGAAGTGAAATCTTCTTTAGGTGCATTGAATGGTGAACCAAAATGAATCGTCGCGTTCGGGACGGTGACGCGCAATCGGGTTTACTCGGTTTCTCTCGACATAAAACGCGCTCCAGTAGATAGTACACTAAATCGAGTATACTCGGGTCCAGCCTTCTTGGCCTTACGGACTTTCACTTGTTCCAATAAACATGAACATTGATTGTCACAGAGTTTTTATCGACTCCACAATTTTCATAAAATAAAAATAATATCCAAGTGTCGTAAGTTTTTTTCTATTTTTATAAAAGCAAAAATGTTATAACTCGCACGTAGCGAAGAGACGTGACAACAGAGAGTCGATATCTCCAAGGAAACATTCGATAACTCACTGGTCGTTGTGAATCTTATACATTCGCATTACAATGCCGTTTACGTAACTGCAAATGTTTGGACTTTTCTATCATGACTTTCGATGGAATTGAAATGTTACGTGTACATCGTTAACCGGTAGAGCGTATAGTACATAATTTGCCTTTTATAAAATGAACTATTATCAAAGTTGAAATCTATATTGGGTAATACTATTATGATCTATAGTCAAATGGCATTATTATTGTATCTGTATAATGGGTACGCGATTTCTTTTTATAGATTCCTATTAGGAATGTGCAAATCAAGTCTAACTTAATATTCCTATTATATCAATAAATTGAACTACTCAAATTATTATTTATTTCCATACTAATTGTTTTCACAAAGAGATCATTTGACAATATAAAGCGAGAGAGGGGTGATCGCAATTTGATACGATTCAGTACTTCACTCCTTTAACGTGATGAGCATAATATTAAGTTACCAAGATTTGTTAGTCCTGATATATGTAGATACGTCATAGGATCGTCATCAGATCGTATAGGTCAGAGAATCGTGGTTATTTCAAAATGATTTAGATGCAAGTAAGAGAGTTGTGGTAATTTCAAAGTCCGCTAAATGTCTTACGATTAGTAACCACATGTTTGACAAAATTATCGAACGATCTGATAGCAGACTCCTTCTCCATCAAGCCCAAAATATCGAATGGACATGAACGAAGATTATCACAAAGCATTACTAAAACAAAGCACATTAATAAAACAAAGCAAATTAATAATATTTGACGTGAACCATCCATTGACGTGCGATGTGAGTAAAATCAAACCGTATGTCGTCACAGCAAACGGCATGACGTTTTCTTATGCCATCACTCAACTACTTTTTGTGTGTGAATGCGTATACTTCATTGCTTGTTTGTGTGAGCTACGTACTATTTCTATACAACTGAACACGTTTATCGAAATTATTATTTATATATTTAAAAAGTATTTAGGCTGTTTAAATAACCCGATTTGCTTGAACTATTCGAATAGTTTAGATTTTTTAATAATCTGAATTATTTTAATGTTCGATTCGGCTGTCGAAGTGAAATTTTCGATTCGTTTTATCGACGAATCTTTAGTAATATTATGACTGCAAATATAATTTGTTTGTTTGTTACGATTTTAAGCCATAACAACTCAACAGACAAAAAGGGATATAAGACACTTTTCATCCAGATCAATTACTTTTGAAGAGGAACCGGTCAAATCAACATGCGAACAGGCGAAGCTTCGGGCAAAATCTAGTAACATAAATTTGAATATTCACTCACTCCTGATTCCTATAATTTCGTATAAAACGAATTTATGCAATTCAGTCTATTCATATAATAAGAAAGTAAATCAAACGCGACTGTACTTATTTAAATTTGTAAAAAAAAATGTTGCTGGTGTCTAGGAATCATTACATAGTATAAAGCAAAGTCCCCTACCGCGTCTATTCGCGATAAACTCAAAAACTACTGAACGGATTCTCTATTAAAATTTATTTTGATAATCGTGTGAAAATGACACAACACGAAGATGCGCTTGCGAAGTATACGTTAACGCTTATGTTAAAATAGCCCATTATTCCAGCGGTTAACCATAATGTAAGATTAACCTGGATCTAAATACTAAGTTATAATTACCATTTACACAATGCGTATCTCCATTTAGTTCAATTATTACACGAGATTCCGTGTGCAAAATTAATTCTTGTTAATTCTGTAATGTATAATTTCTGAATATACTACCTTGTTTACTGCATACATATATGTAATAAGATTGTAAATCTAATGTGTGGGTACGCTTAAAATTTTTGTGAAAAAAAATGTTGCAAGGATCTAGAACCATAATTCTTTTACATTCAATAAGACCAAAGAGAATAATTATTATTTCAATGGTTTCTTAATTTACTAAAAATTATTTTTTTAATGTATATTATGAATTTTCATATAACAATTTAACTAATATACAATTTGACTATTTAGTTTCAAAGGACACTTAAGGTATGGAACGTAAGTCATGTTAAAAATATTGAATGGAGGATGAAAAAAGTAATTAGAACGTAAAAGTAAAATGAAGGATGGCGAAACGTCTTCCTCATTTACATATGTGTATATGTATGTGTCATTCAAGCAGTACTGATTCTGACATGAGTACTTTGTACGCACGCACTTTTTTTACACAAGGTTTCACGCTGGTAGTCCGGTGAAGCTGTTAAGATTTTGTTAGGTCAATAGCGTAGTCAGATCGAGATCAAAAAAAAGTTTCAGGCAGACGAGGGTGCTAGTTTTGTATTAAATGTAGATATAATATATACATCCGTACAACAACTTTGTGATGTTAATGTTAAATAGTGGAGGATGAAGACACTAGAGAGCCGCTGCTGACGTTCATGGAACACGTGGCAGAAATAGCAAAAAAAAAAGAAATAAATAGAAAAGGAAAACGGTAGTTGCAAAAAAAAAAGTTCGAATGCAATATTCATACATAAATATATAAAGTCTCGGATAATGTCCGGGGGAAAAGGGGGACTTAAAAACAACTTTGTGAGTGTTTTCGAAGGTGGCCTCAATCTAGAGTGATCTAAACATTAGTTAGTAATCTCAGGAAATAATCAGAAATCTTGTATTACACATAGTTGTAACGCTATTAAAATTTATTTTGATAATCGTGTGAAAATGACACAACACGAAGATGCGCTTGCGAAGTATACGTTAACGCTTATGTTAAAATAGCCCATTATTCCAGCGGTTAACCATAATGTAAGATTAACCTGGATCTAAATACTAAGTTATAATTACCATTTACACAATGCGTATCTCATTTAGTTCAATTATTGCACGAGTTTCCGTGTGCAAAATTAATTCTTGTTAATTCTGTAATGTATAATTTCTGAATATACTACCTTGTTTACTGCATACATATATGTAATAAGATTGTAAATCTAATGTGTGGGTACGCTTAAAATTTTTGTGAAAAAAAATGTTGCAAGGATCTAGAACCATAATTCTTTTACATTCAATAAGACCAAAGAGAATAATTATTATTTCAATGGTTTCTTAATTTACTAAAAATTATTTTTTTAATGTATATTATGAATTTTCATATAACAATTTAACTAATATACAATTTGACTATTTAGTTTCAAAGGACACTTAAGGTATGGAACGTAAGTCATGTTAAAAATATTGAATGGAGGATGCAAAAAGTAATTGGAACGTAAAAGTAAAATGAAGGATGGCGAAACGTCTTTCTCATTTACATATGTGTATATGTATGTGACATTCAAGCAGTACTGTGTGTAATGTACATTTTAATTAATTGAATGTGTTTCTAATGTATTTTATATTT
Source organism: Antheraea pernyi (assembly GCA_015888305.1). Classification (NCBI taxonomy): domain Eukaryota; kingdom Metazoa; phylum Arthropoda; class Insecta; order Lepidoptera; family Saturniidae; genus Antheraea; species Antheraea pernyi. The sequence continues at coordinate 145,847 of MU159515.1, read as the reverse complement.
TAAATAATAGCTTTCTGCATTTCTCCTCCATATAAACTTTAACTACACTGAATGTCACGTTCACTCGTTCGCGCAATTCGCTTAACAAGGGGTACAAAGTTTTCGCTTGACGTATTAATATATTGATAAATGCAAAACTAAATTTGTTTGTTCACGCATTCATGTCTTAACCACTTAATGGATCATCATGACATTGTCAGGGCTCCAGAAGAGGACATACGATACCTACATACATAAGTTTAAAAAGCAAATCTCATCTCAACATTTCTTCCATTATTTGAACCATTTATCCTCATAAGTTGATTACTACACCGTACAATGTTTTAAGCATACGTTGTGATGAATCAACAACTAAAGAATATATCCACCAACATATCCGTTGGTTCTAATATAGTAATATCCTCTCGAAGTAGACCCCCGGTATCCGCTAATCCAATATTCAGTGGATATAAAACTGGTTTTTTAATAGTAAACAAATATATCTAATTTTGGTCTCTTCAATGGAAAATAATATCGTAAATGCGAAGGTAAATGTGTCTATAAGTCTGTTACCTTCCATGATTAAGCACCTGAACTGATCACAATAAAATATGTAGTCCGGCGAAGCTGTGAATCCGACAAGCCAATAGTGTTAGTTCGAAAAAAAAAACAATACAATCATTACATAGTATAAAACAAAGTTCCCTGCCACGCCTGTCCGTCTGTTCGCGATACACTCAAAACCTACTGAACGGATTTTCATTCGGTTTTCACCAGCAGATACAATGACTCATGAGGAAGGTTTAGGTATATAATTTTATACATACTAAGTCAAAACGAAGTAATAATTTGTGTGCAAGTTGTGACACGGCGCAGAGAAAAAGCCACAATAAGGACACAGCTAATCTTGAATATACAATAAAGGTTTTTAACCAAATCACAGTAAAAGCTAGATTGTTAAGATATTTGAAATTCATCCTAAACCTGTGAAAGGTCTTATGCAGGGTTATAGGCATCTTCACTATGGAAGGTATGGTCATAATCAACACGCCAGCTCACGAAGTGTTAACTATTTCAAACTCCGAAAAATCCATAGTTCTATATTTTCTCACATAGAAGCACTTGAACTGATCAAACTTAAATATGTAGTCCGGTTCACTTCAGCTGTGAAAGTCCGTCAAGCCAATAGTTAGTTCGAAAAAAAAAACAATACAATCATTACATAGTATAAAACAAAGTTCCCTGCCACGCCTGTCTGCCTATTCACGATACATTCAAAAACTACTTAACGGATTTTCATACGGTTTTCACCAGTAAATACAGTAATTCATGAGGAAGGTCTAGGTATATAATTTCTCAAGGTTTTTTTATTATCAGGGCGGGACAACGTCCGCTGGGCCAGCTAGTAGTATGTCGATCATCTACTATATATATTACTACAGAAGAACATATCATAATGGATAATCACAGAGAATTATACACCATCAATACTGTCAATAATGTCATAAAACTTGTTTGAGTGCACTTTTCTCTATAACCACCAATCAGACATGAGAATTTCTTTTTGCATTCTATAGTCAGCTAGCTTTTGCTCACGGCATTGCTCGCTTTGATATATATTTTATCTATTCCTCGGTGAAAATATTTTGCTTTATGTCCTTCTCTAATCTTTAGCAACGTGTATGCAATATTCCATGTAGATTGATTTAGTAGTTAATTAGTGTATAAGCGTAACAAACTAACAAACACACTTTTGCATGTGTAATATTAGTTAAGATTTATTGAGAAACTATGAATATCATCATCATCACATCATCACGTCATTTTAGGCCAGCAACTCACTTGCGACTCCCCTGGTGTTGCTAGTATTTATAGACGGTTGTGATCACTTACCATCAGGTGACCTACCTGTTCGGTTGCCCCCTTATGATATAAAAAATCCACACTATCACTCTTAAGAGTGGAGTAATGATCATATACAATAATATTCAAAAGGTGCGCTAAGTAAAAACGAAGTCATTATTTGTGTGTAAGTTGTGACACGGCGCAGAGAAAAGGCTACAGCTAATCTTGAATATACAATAAAGATTTTAACCAAATCACAGTAAAAGCTAGATTGTTAAGATATTTGAAATTCATCCTCAGCCTGTGAAAGATCCTATGCAGGGTTATAGGCATCTTCCTTAAGAAAGGTATGGCCATAATCACCACGCCAGCTCACGAATTATTAACTATTTCAAACTCCGAAAAATCAATAGTTCTATATTTTCTCACATAGAGAAAAAAGAAGAAAGAAATATATTTATTGGCATAGTATAAGTGTGCAAAAAAAAGCCATAACCATAAAAAGCAAAATTATGACAAAGATACCTGGCGTCAGCGTATTGCCGCCTTTGAAAACGGCGCTGGTTTTCAGCTAGGCCTCTCATACAATTGTACACTACAAGGACATTTCTCAAGCTCAAATTTTCTCAAGATATTTTCTTCAGCGTCAGCCGATATTGTTACCATTATAATTAGTAAATGTTCTCGAATTCCCATATGCTACATTTCGGACCTGCGGACTATCTTATTGATATTCCGCCATTCAAACCACTCTGTAATTAATAATTTCAATAACAGAAACTAAAACTGATACCGTTTCGAAATTATTATTTTTTCGAACTGACTACGCTATTGACCTAGCAAGGCCAATCAGACATGAGAATTTCTTTTTGCATTCTATAGTCAGCTAGCTTTTGCTCACGGCATTGCTCGCTTTGATATATATTTTATCTATTCCTCGGTGAAAATATTTTGCTTTATGTCCTTCTCTAATCTTTAGCAACGTGTATGCAATATTCCATGTAGATTGATTTAGTAGTTAATTAGTGTATAAGCGTAACAAACTAACAAACACACTTTTGCATGTGTAATATTAGTTAAGATTTATTGAGAAACTATGAATATCATCATCATCACATCATCACGTCATTTTAGGCCAGCAACTCACTTGCGACTCCCCTGGTGTTGCTAGTATTTATAGACGGTTGTGATCACTTACCATCAGGTGACCTACCTGTTCGGTTGCCCCCTTATGATATAAAAAATCCACACTATCACTCTTAAGAGTGGAGTAATGATCATATACAATAATATTCAAAAGGTGCGCTAAGTAAAAACGAAGTCATTATTTGTGTGTAAGTTGTGACACGGCGCAGAGAAAAGGCTACAGCTAATCTTGAATATACAATAAAGATTTTAACCAAATCACAGTAAAAGCTAGATTGTTAAGATATTTGAAATTCATCCTCAGCCTGTGAAAGATCCTATGCAGGGTTATAGGCATCTTCCTTAAGAAAGGTATGGCCATAATCACCACGCCAGCTCACGAATTATTAACTATTTCAAACTCCGAAAAATCAATAGTTCTATATTTTCTCACATAGAGAAAAAAGAAGAAAGAAATATATTTATTGGCATAGTATAAGTGTGCAAAAAAAAGCCATAACCATAAAAAGCAAAATTATGACAAAGATACCTGGCGTCAGCGTATTGCCGCCTTTGAAAACGGCGCTGGTTTTCAGCTAGGCCTCTCATACAATTGTACACTACAAGGACATTTCTCAAGCTCAAATTTTCTCAAGATATTTTCTTCAGCGTCAGCCGATATTGTTACCATTATAATTAGTAAATGTTCGCGAATTCCCATATGCTACATTTCGGACCTGCGGACTATCTCATTGATATTCCGCCGTTCAAACGACTCTGTAATAATTTCAATAACAGAAACTAAAACTCATACCGTTTCGAAATTATTATTTTTTTGAACTGACTACGCTATTGACCTAGCAAGGTCTTAACAGCTTCACCGGACTACGAAAAATTAACTTCAAATAAAAAAATCGTTCTCTAATCGACTGATTTCAAATAACAACAAAAAAAAGCGCATTTCAATAGCATAAAACTGGCTCATTAAAAACTTTATTTCTTATGCATCAATAACGATTTTCCGTTATTAGCTAATTCCGAGCGTCCGTCAGCTCGCTCGTCCGGTGAAAATTATTATAAACGTAAATGGGTGAAGGTAAAGTATTAAATCAACTTTGTTTTCAAATTATTTGAGTTGGCCAACACATAACGATACGTTCGAGTGAGTTTGAAGTAATTCTGTCACGTGAGAGCTACTTCTGCACGCCGTCAGGGTTACATGAAGGTTAATTATGGTGTTAACATATATGGAGATATAAAAGCAGACGAAGTTACGCATTAATACTCACGGTTGATGAAGGTTCTAGAATAGTTTTTACGATAAATTGTTATTTCAACATAAACGCCATAAGTATAATGAATCTTCGCTGAGTGCCTTAAGCGCTCGCCTTAGTAGTCCGGTGAAGTTGTTAAGACCTTGCTAGGTCAATAGCGTAGTCAGTTCGAAAAAAAAATTAATCGGCCTCAGAAAGATTTAAGTGGTATTTATGAGAATGTAAGGACTAATGAGATATTAAAGATCCTGGAAATCTCGGACATCTAATTTAATGGGTTTTTGGTAAAAGAGGGAAAAAAATCTAACAAGGAAATTGTATTATGCTAACCTCCAGGATTAGTGCAATCACTGTTCCATATTACTAAATAAACAAAACGGTAAAATAGCAAAGACATTATTAGCATTCCTATTGAAGGACCAAAAATAACTCAAAATTAAACCGAAATAAAAATCACAATTCCCAAGAAGAATCAACAAAAAATTTCACATAAACAAAGTCACGTGGTATAATAAATATCATATCATATATTAAATTTCATATTTAATTATGTATTTCAAGGAGATTGATATCACGATATAAATTTGAAAGATCGCGGCACTGTTTCATTAAAAACCTTAATTAGAATAAGCCTTATTTAAGCCTCACTCTCGGCGAAAGTGTCAATATATTTACCTTTAAATATTTCTTAATTCCTAAACGTATTGTCGTTTTTAAGTTGAAAATTATTTTTATTTCTTTAATTCGAACACATTCCCAGGTATTTTGAATTAATTACGGATCCGTATTTGATTAAATTATAATTCAATTAACGCATGGAAATATGCAAAAATTTATTAAAACCATTCCGCATTTTAAGAAACGGGTTTTCTGTTAATACATGGAACTATTTAGACCGAAAATCTCTAAAATCTAGTGGTTTTGTCATGATGGTCTTGTGGTTTGACCAGTGGAATATCATGTCGATGTACGCAGGTTGTGTATAAACGAATTTATCGGAATTCGCGAACATTCACTAATTTAAATTGGTAACACTTTCGGATGACGGTGAAGGAAAACATCGTGAGGAAACCTGAACCTGAGAAATAATAATAATAAAACTCTTTATTGCAAACACGTTGAAAATATACAAAATGAATCATCAGTTTACAGTATGTGTACAGTTAGGCGGCCTTATCGCTTAGAGCGATCTCTTCCAGGCAAACCTAAGGAAACATTTTATTTTCATAACTACCGGGTGGCAATATAAATAGACAAAAAAAAAGAAATACAAAAACTATAGATAAAAGTAAAAAAAAAAATAACGGAATACAATAGTTATATTATGACAGCGAGAGGTAATGCCGGTGGAGATATTTTTTAATTAACGTCAAGGATCTTGCCTGCCTAATATCACAAGGGAGTGCGTTCCATAGGCGTACAGCTTGAATCGCAAATGATTTACTATAGAATTTAGTGTGACAGATAGGGAAGAAATGTTCTTGTAGTGCATTATATGTGGGAAAACATAGTATTGTAGATTTCTCAGAGTTTGAAATCGCCAATAAGTGGTGATTATGGCCATACCTTCCTTCGAGAAGAGACGTATATCCCTGCAACAGGTCTCTTACAGGCTGTTATAACGCATGTTTCTTACGTCATTCCATACTAATATTATAATTTTTTTGTATAGTAGCACGACAAAATGACTGCACTGTGCTTGATGGTAAGCACAGTACAATCCAAAAACAATGGCGAGATCAAAACTTGAAAGATCGCGGGACTGTTTCATTGAAAACCTTAATTAGAATAAGCCTTATTTAAGCCTCACTCTCGGCGAAAGTGTCAATATATTTACCTTTAAATATTTCTTAATTCCTAAACGTATTGTCGTTTTTAAGTTGAAAATTATTTTTATTTCTTTAATTCGAACACATTCCCAGGTATTTTGAATTAATTACGGATCCGTATTTGATTAAATTAACTCATGGAAATATGCAAAATTTTATTAAAATCATTCGGCATTTTAAGAAACGGGTTTTCTGTTAATACATGGAACTATTTAGACCGAAAAACTCTAAAATCTAGTGGTTTTGTGGTTTAGTGGAATATCATGTCGATGTACGCAGATAGTGTATCAACGAATTTATCAGAATTCGCGAAAATTCACTAATTTAAATAGGTAACACTATCGGCTGACGGTGAAGGAAAACATCGCGAGGAAACCTGAACCTGAGAAATGTTCTTGTAGTACATTATATGTGGGAAAACTTAGTAAAACATAGTATTGTAGATTTCTCAGAGTTTGAAATCGCCAATAAGTGGTGATTATGGCCATACCTTCCTTCGAGAAGAGACGTATATCCCTGCAACAGGTCTCTTACAGGCTGTTATAACGCATGTTTCTTACGTCATTCCATACTAATATTATAATTTTTTTGTATAGTAGCACGACAAAATGACTGCACTGTGCTTGATGGTAAGCACAGTACAATCCAAAAACAATGGCGACCACCGACTGACACACTATCCATCGCTGGTCGCCGCTGTCATGCCTGCGAAAGGCTGTATATGTACAGGCTGATCCCGAAATGCGACCCGCAGAACCGAATCACTATGACGGGTTTTTCGCCATATACATATAAAAGACCAAGGGTACATTCACTCCAAAGAAATCTACTGTTCCCAATTGATAGGTCAAATCTATATTGACATGAACGTACCCGTGGGTATACACTAGTTATATGTAAATTTCCTGCGATTTCAAATAATTACTGGAACGTATCGCGGTATAGTGATTTTACTTTCGAAAAGTGAACTTTAAGCATTTTTCAAGTGAAACAATTTCTTTAGGTGGGTCGAGCGTTATTTTTGGTTAGGAGATACACTTATAATTTCGTGTGATGACATGCTAGTAAGCGTGACCGAGCGTATTATGCTTGCGCGGCTTTGCGACGCGTGGTATAGCGACCTGTATACACGTAATATTGATATTTTGCAGCACATTTTGGTTCAATTGATTAATAAGTTTTATAAGAATGTATATAATTATTGCGCCGTATGCCAATATATATGAAAACAGGACTAATGTTAATAAATTCGATACAAAATATGAAATATAATTAATACTTATTGCATTCTTTTGAGTTTTTACTTCTGTCGGCAGTCCTTATTGACTTCATTTTTTTTGGAAATAAATCGAAACTGCTGTTGTAACGCATGTTTTTTTATAGTTGCACGGCAAAATGACTGCACTGTGCTTGATGGTAAGCACAGTACAATCCAAAAACAATGGCGACCACAGAGTGACACACTATCCATCGCCGGTCGCCGCTGTCATGCCGGCCTGCGAAAGGCTGGATATGTACAGGCTGATCCCGAAATGCGACCCGCAGAACCGAATCACTATGACGGGTTTCTCGCCTTATACATATACATATAAAAGACCAAGGGTACATTCACTCCAAAGAAATCTACTGTTCCCAATTGATAGGTCAAATCTATATTGACATGAACGTACCCGTGGGTATACACTAGTTATATGTAAATTTCCTGCGATTTCAAATAATTACTGGAACGTATCGCGGTATAGTGATTTTACTTTCGAAAAGTGAACTTTAAGCATTTTTCAAGTGAAACAATTTCTTTAGGTGGGTCGAGCGTTATTTTTGGTTAGGAGATACACTTATAATTTCGTGTGATGACATGCTAGTAAGCGTGACCGAGCGTATTATGCTTGCGCGGCTTTGCGACGCGTGGTATAGCGACCTGTATATATGTAATATTGATATTTTGCAGTACATGTTGGTTCAATTGATTAATAAGCTTTATAACAATGTATATAATTATTACTTCGTGTGCCAATAGATGTGAAAACCGGACTAATGTTAATAAATTCGATACAAATTATGAAATATAATTAATACTTATTGCATTCTTTTGAGTTTTTACTTCTGTCGACAGTCCTTATTGACTTCATTTTTTTTGGAAATAAATCGAAACTTATATAATTGAGAGTTAAGATTGTTTACTGTATATCTTTGTTTATAAACATTGCAGGTATATAGTGAATAGAAGGGAACGTTGTCGGAAGTATGGCCGTACACCAGTTCGTTACGTCATGCATCTGGTTGTACAGCTTTCGTCTACCGTACTTATTTAGTAATAGATGTGCTCGCAATTTCGCTCGCATTTAATAGCGACACGCTTCGGTATCATATGGATGTAATATACTAATATAGTGTCTTTATATATATTGTCTTTATATTATATAAACGAATTAGATTCATATTTTTTTAGGAGACAAACAAACAGGCAGGTCACCTCATGTTAAATGATCACCGCCGTCCGTGCAACACCAGGGAAGTCGCAAGTGACCTCACTGACCGAACGAAACGCAACAATACAAGCACTATTACTTCACGTCGGTTTTCCGTGAGAGGGTGGTACTACCCCGCGTGAACCTACCTATTCATGCTGAAACCAAAAATGTTTAGTGCCTTTGATATTTACAGTTTACTGTATATTTTATCAACTGACCCCGTATCTCATAATATAGATTCAAAGTCTCATGTAGAGTGCATGTAAGATTTTGTGTCACTGTATCGCGCGAGCAGCGCACTCAAGGGCTCCACGCCAAGAGAACGTACCTAGGCTTGAGCCGCTGCCGAGAGGGGCCTAGTCTGGTGTGCGGGAGCGAAATTTACCCCCAGAGTAGGGCTACCACCCTCAGATCCAAAATCTGTCGTCGTCTGTTTACCGCCTTGGACCGCATCGTTGTTTAACGTCATATGAGTTGTATTCAAATGCTACAGTATATACCGTATAATATAAAAAAAGTTGAATTTCGTTTACCAAATTTTAACTCCGTATATTATTACCTTACACTACGTCCTGGTTTTAAACTGGATTTTATCGTGATATTTACACTTTCATATCCTTTTTTTTTTAATTTGGTTATAGAAACCGTATATAGTAAAACTAGGCCATGCTACCTTACACTACGTCCTGGTTTTAAACTGGATTTTATCGTGATATTTACACTTTCATATCCTTTTTTTTTTTAATTTGGTTATAGAAACCGTATATAGTAAAACTAGCCCACGCCCGCGACTTCGCAGCGGAAGCTCTCAAGAGGAAAAAATACCCCGATTTTGAAACATTCTTCATTAGTGCTCCGCTCCTATTGGTCTTAGCGTTATAATATAGCCTATATAACCTTCCTCGATAAATGAGCTATATAACACTGAAAGAATTGTTCAAATTGGACCAGTAATTCCTGAGATTACCCCGTACAACTTCACAAATTCACAAACTGTACCCCTTTATGATACTAGCCTCTACCCGCGTCTTGATTCGCGTGGAATAGTTACTTTGAGCTAACGCTAACATGCAGCGGAAGCATTCAAGAGGAAAAAACCCCCGATTTTAAAATATCCTTCATTGGTGCTCCGCTCTTATTAATATTAGCGTGATAATATATAACCTTCCTCGATAAATGAGCTATAT